>JARHVA010007168.1:205000-452500 GCA_037957365.1 Torreya grandis
GTTTTTGTCTCTAGTTTGGGTGTTGTGTCCCTTGATTATAATTTCTAAAACTAGTATTTAGAATAGACTCATGAATTTTTTTGGGGGAAATAAGAATGTCTTCTAACATAATTTCTTATTTGCTAAAATTTTACCATCTCCAAAAATTAAGTTCACCTACTTTAACATTTCAAAATAGAAGTGAGTTGATATACAATTACACAAACTAATAATACACAAATAAATGGCCATAAACTTGTAGGTAACTTAAAAATTTGACATTCAATAATAACCACCTAAATACTAGAGAACACACATGAGTAACACTAGTAACCAGCAATTTTGGTAAATTTTTTTATCAAAGTTAACATGTTTTAGTGTCTATTAGATTATTTTAAAAGTCTTCACACAAAATGACAGGAACCAAATTTCTACTTTCAATAATGAAATTTATACAGCTAGATGGTGTTGTTGGCACATAGGAAAGAATTACACTTTGGCAAGAAATGTGTCACTTATGATGGTGCTCCATTGAGAATGGTGCCATGGTAACCAATGTTTCACTTAGAATGGTGTTCCATGGAAAATGGCATTCTAGGTAGATGCCTCAGGTATGAACAAAAACTTGTAGTTATCACATAATCAACATCTTAGAGGATTTCAATTCCCAGCTAACTATGAAAGGTAAATTTAAAGCATTTCAATGATTATAAAACTTAGAAGATGATGTCCCTACCAAAGAGATTAGAATAATGGCATTCAGCAAAAATACAAAAATAAGATTATGTATAAAGGTAAATTACCCAAGTCTAGGTCTTCTTTGGTAATATCCACAAATGACATATCCCTGTAAGTCTTTAGGTTTTAAACCGTGACCTCATCGATTGGATCAACAAGATATAGAACCTAAGAACCAAATAAGATAGTAAGAGTAACCCTTATACACATACACCAATAAGGAAACACAATGACAATCCATATCAAATACATCATATTCTTTATCTAAAATATTTTATAAGAAAGGTGCATCTCTATCAGTGGTGATGCTATCTAAATAAATATAATAGATGTCCTTTTGGCCTTATTTCATGCTGTTGACATACTGGTGTAAGTTGATTAAGTCATCCTCACTATATGATGAAAAGAAACAAAGAAGAGGAGCTAATTTTTTGTGATTTACTTTATATTCTATAACACCTATCTTAAGATTTTTTCCAAAGTTATCCCAAAACTTTTTTGTAAACCTACACAAGTGAATGGTGAAACTTTAAGACTAATATGTGAAATAGATTAGAATGTTTTGCATTCAAGAATAGTTGATAGAGAAAACATTTTATATAATAAAGATTAGTTACCATTAAAAAATCTATCACACAAGTTGCCTAAGCCTTACAAAGAAAATTATGTATTAATGTGTCAATTGAATGCTAACCACTTGAAAACCTACATTACCTCTATATTATCACTATTTTCAATTCATGTGATCATATCAAATGTATTTTTCAAAAGGTGTTTCCTCATGACTGAAACCTGTAAAGGAACCTCATCGCATAAGCATCCTCTAGAGATAAATTGGAAAGCAGAGACCCATTACTATAATATTTTCAATAACACCCTTAAATATAAATTCAAATCATTAATTCAATAGAAATAGATATCAAAATAATTGAACTAGAAGACCTTGATAGATAAAATTAGGTAAAACTTCTATGTTCAAGATGCTTATCCATTCCTAAAATAATGCTTTAGATAGTATTTAGAATATTTTCCACAAGAACTTCAATGTCATTTACATTATTTGTTCAAAATTCACATAGATGATAGATTCGTTCAGACTCTGTTGGACCATTATTTGGTAGCATAATTCTTATATATAATCCATAAAAAAAATCATCTAAACTTTCCAAAAAAAAACATAGATGGCATGTCAAATGAACACCTAAAAATCAAATAACCCAATAGCACATCTTAACATAAAGATTCAAATGAGATATGCATTAGAAAAATAGCACATGAGTCTATTGGACACTCATGAGTCCTAGCTAAATAAACAAACCAAAATATTGGGTGCAATGAGTTGAAACTCAAAGAAAATGCAAAATCGTGAACTAGGTCCTATTATATATTATTTTCAAAAAAATGATAGCCACTAAGAAATAAGTGATTTAAATTACAATGCAGCTTTCCTAAAGGATCTCCCTAGAGACATTAAGAGGTAAGTCATTTGAATCCACCACACCCTTAACAATTCCCAATAGCATGGAAACTATAAAAGCAACACCAAAATGTAAGTATAGGAAATACCATTATGATTCTAATGGTAGATCTCAAGCATGTGACCTCACTTGAATCTAACTTGTAAAAGATGCAGCATACACTTGAAGATAGACTAAGAAAAGTCTTTATTGATTAAAATCAATGTTGAGCCATTAGACAAAAATAATGTTATTGTATTTGGATTAAATCAAACAAGAAAGAGAATCAAATTAAACCATTATCCAAAATAAGGCTTGCAAAAACCCATCTAGGTTATACTCTAGATATAAAATAAAAGGCATATATTCCTCATGCAAATAAACTTGGTTTGGGATCCCATAGTTGGCTCAACTTATATTCAGATGGTGCTTGTAATAATATAATTTCCCTATTAAGCATTATTCACAACTAAAGGAAGAAAAGGATGTGAACCATATGTTATAGAGCTCCTCAAGACATAGTTTACTAGTAGTTTTGAGGTAAAGTTCAAATGTGAGGGAAAATGAGACACCTTATGCAATATGCAAGAGGAATACATTATCATTTTAGAGGGTTTAAAGGAAAACCAATTTCAAAAGACTTATGGGTTCCCTAATACTTCACATTTGGATTTGCAAAAAAAGGTCAAAATATTATGTGTCTAGAAAGAGAGTGAGATTCACTCAAAGGGTATTTATAAATACAAGGAAGACATAGGAAAGGTAAATATTTTATATATGAGGCTTTTGAAGACAATTATATTTGTTAAATGATTTTGGATAAGCTGTAATGATAATTTAAATCATCACTCAAAAAGTATATATTTTCATGCTATCAACATATTGGTCCAAGCTGATTAACTCATCCTCACTATATGATGAAAATAAATAAATAAAAGGAGACATTTTTTTATTTACTTTATCTTCTATAACACCTATCTTATGATTTTTTCCAAAGTTATCCAAAAACTTTTTATAGTCCTGCACAAGTGAATGGTAAAACTTTAAGACTAATATGTGAAATAGATCAGAATGTATTACATTCAAGAATAGTTGACAAAGAAAACATTTTAAAATTATATTGATTAGTTACCATTAAAAAATATAGCACCACAAGTTGCCTAAGCCTCATAAACAATCTTATGTATTAACGTGTCAATTAAATGCTAACCACTTGAAAACCTAAATTACTTCTATATTATCACTATTTTCAATCCCTGTGATCATGTCAAATGTCTTTGTTAGAAGGTGTTTCCTCATGAATCAAACCTTCAAAGGAACCTCATTGCAGAAGCATCTTCTAAAGAGAAATTAGCAAGTAGAGACCCATTACTATAATATTTTAAATAACCCCCTTAACTAGAAATTCAAATCATCAATTCAACAAAAATAGATATCAAAATAATTGAACCATAATACCTTGATGGATAAAATTAGGTAAAACTTATATGTTTAGGATGCTTAGTCATTCCTGAAATAATGTTATAGATAGTAGTTGGAATATTTTCCATAAGAACTTCAATGTCATTTACATTATTTGTTAAAAAATCACACACATGATAGATTAGTTCAGACTCTGTTGGACCATTGTTTTGTAACATAATTTTTATATGTAATCCACAAACAAACTCATCCAAACTTTCAAAAAGAAAACATATATGGCATGTGAAATGAACATCTAAAAATTAGATAACCCAACAACATATCTTAACCTAAATCTCCAAATGAAGTATGAATTAGAAAAATAGCACATGAGTATACTTGACACTCATGAGTCCTAGTTGAATCTCCAAACCAAAATACTAGGTGCAATAAGCTAAAGCTCAAAAAAAACATAGAATGGTGAACCAGGCCCTATTATATAATATTTTTAGTAAATTTTGTAGCCACTGAGAAATAAGTGATTTGACTTACAATGCAACTTTCCTAAAGCATTTCCCTGGAGACATTAAAAGGTAAGTCAGTTGAATACACCACACCCTCAATAAAGCCAAAATAACATGGAAACTATAAAATCAACACCAAAATGTTAGTATAGGACATACCATTATGATTCCAGTGGTAGACATCAAGCATGTGACCACAATTGAATTTCACTTATAAAATATACATGGTACACTTGAAGATAGACTGGGTAAATTCTTTATTGATTAAAATCAATGTTGAACCATTATGCAAAGATATTGTTATTACATTTGTCTTAAATCAAACAAGCAAGACAATAAAATTAAAGCATTATCCAAAATAAGACTTGCAATAACCCATCCAAGTTATACTCTAGATATAAAATAAAAGGCATATAAACCTCATGAAAATAAACTTGGTTTGGGATCCCAGAGTTGGCTCAACTTGTATTTAAATGGCACTTTTAATAATATAAGTTCCCTAGTAAATAGTATCCACGACTAGAGGAAGAGAAGGATGTGAAACATATGTTATAGATATCATCAAGACTCAATTTACTAGTAGTCTTGAGGTAAAGTTCAAATGTGAGGTAAAATGAGATACCTTATGTAATATGCAAGAGGAATACATTAGCAGTTCAAAGGGTTTAAAGGAAAACTAGTTTTAAAAGGCTTCAGGGTTCCCTAGTACTTCATATTTGGATTTGTAGAAAAAGGACAAAATATCACAGTGTGTCTAGAAAGAGAATGAGAATCACTCAAAGGATCTATATAAATACAAAGAAGACACAAAAAAGGTAAATATTTTATATATGAGGCTTTCAAAGACAATTATATTTGTTAAATTATTTTGGATAAACTACAATGATATTTTGAAGCTTCACTCAAAAACTATATATTTTCATCTGGAATCAAAATTAAGGAATTACACTCTTTATGGGTTACTAGGTGAATTTCCTATGTCTCTAAAGGGTTGAGAAGCAATCTTGGAAAATAAGGGGAAGGAAATTATTTCTTGGACAAGGAAGTAAAAGTGCAGCTTAATTTAAAGGTTGGGATTTCTTTTTTATAACACAATAGATGATGCAATCCTCTATGGATTATAAATTTTCTTCAATCTAAGAACAAAAATCTGCACATGGATATCTCAATGTTGATTAATATTCAAATGAAGAGTTGATGTAATATTAATTCATTGAAAGTAGGAAAACTACATAAAACTACCTAAAATAACATTGGAAGGTTTGATTGGATTTACCTTAAACATATAGGCAAACTCTTCAATACGGATGATATGAAATGTAAATAAGAAAAAATATTAAGAAGCATTCCAATATGGATTGAAATTATTGAAGAAAGAATATCAACACTTGAATCAATTAAAAAAATTTAGAAGTCTTGTAGGAGAGGAGAGGATATTCAAAATAATATGTAATTCATAAATAAAAATGTAATGATAAAAACAAAGTTAAGCCCACGTACAATTCAAATAAATGTAGTTGTGTTTAGATGAAATTAAAGTGAGTAGTAAAGTTCTTTAGTTGACATAATTTTGCCCAGGTAGATGTAGCCTGTAGGTACTCTCAACTATTAACTTGTCCCCTTATTTGCAATGCAATGTTATGGCATAAAAAAGTTAGCCCAAGATAATCTAAAGAAATTAGAGATAGATGGGGATTATACACAAACAACAAATCTGCATTTTGCATCCATGTCATGTTTCTAGGCTACAATTGGGTGTTCAATGGACCAAATTCTTGAAAAAATCCTATAGCAACTCCTGAAGCTCCCTTTAAAAATGGATATAAGATGTCACTGGTCAGACACATAAGATCACAAAGCTCTGGACTTTTAGTATTAATAACATATATAGTTACAATCATTGAAACGTAAATTCGCAAGAATTAAGAACTAATGAAAGGAAGAACTTCATTCCATCATGCACCAACTAGACCCCTTTATAGCCATAAAATAATAGACCAATTGGCTCTTGCTCATTGAGGACTGATATAGTGCCACCAAAACATATGGGCTTTTATTACACATATTTAAATCAGTATTGAACATCTTTTTTTATTATTAATAATAAAAAGGGGGTAAAATAATATTAATAAGAAAAGAGCATTACAAGAAGAGTGGGGGGCAGAAACCCCCAGAAGAGATCAGCAAAAACTAAAAAACTAGGCACACACCCAACTAGACAACATTATGAACCTCCCTATCAGCCTCCAAAATTTTGTCCAAATCAGAACACAATAGCGGGGGGAGAGGCCCCCAATCCTCAATGTTTCCACCATCCAAATGGTTAGACGCCCATTTAGCCAAAAAATCCATAGCTCTATTCCATTCACACAAAATATGAGCAAAAGTAACGCTATCCATAAGCGAGCAAATCCACAAAATATATTGCACAATCAGAGATAGTTGCCAATTGACGTCCACCACTTTCCTCTTGATGAGCAGGTTAATCAAGACTTGAGAGTTTGATTCAAAAATAATCCTATGCCAACCTACTGCCAGGGCCTTCTCAAGGGTATAAAGAATGGTTTGGCCTTCCATCATGTTAATGGTTTGCAGCCCCTTAAGAACCACAAAAAGTAAAATCACCGTACCTTCAGAATCCCTTCCTATCCCTCCAGTACCTGCAGGTCCTAGATTACCTCTAGAGGAACCATCTGTATTGATCTTGAGAATCCCACTAAGGGGGTGTTGCCACTGACCAGTCCTGAGAATCTGCTCCTTAACCTGCTTGCTCCTCCTGACACATGCAGACTTACCAATTAACTGTTGGAATCCAAGTCGCGCCACCACCTAAGCATCCTATTTGGTCAAATGAAGGCAGATCATGCTCTTTGCTTAGACGGTTTCATAGATCATCCCCATCACTTTTTGCCAAACTTACTGCACCATGACTCTCACCCCCTAGAAAATTTGCTTATTTCGCTCAAGATAGATCTGCCATAATAGAAAAATGGGGCCGCCTAGCCATATGTCCTGCAGGAAGGGCATCCTTGAGGGGGGTTCTCACAATCCATTCCAAAAATCAACCATAGATTGAGCATGAAGCCATGGGTGCTGCCAAACATCCCACCAATAATGCCAAAGTTGCAAGGCAAAGGGGCATCGCAAAAAAAGGTGTGATGAATCCTCCTCAGCCACTCTGCACATAACACATATAGAAGGGCCTTGGAAACCTCTCCTCTGAAGATTGTCCTAGGTCAAGCACCTATTCTAGGCTAGCATCCAAGCAAAATAGTTGCATTTAGGCCATGTGAAATTATTCTAGACTTGTCTCCACCAATGCACTTCCCCCTGCCCAATCTCTGGAGAAGTAAAGCCTGATAGCCAGAAGAGACTGTGTACGCTCCCTTGGGATTGGGAGACTAAGCTAGCTCATCCTCCTCTTGAAGAGGACTACAGCAGCACCTAGAAAGTATGTGCAACAGTTCCTCATTCTCTTCCTACATCCCATTAACAGGCCAAGTTTCAAGATCTTTCCAGCGAGCTACCACTACCTATCCTTGAGTAATATAAGTTTTGAAGTCACTCACCTGAGACCAACCAGCATTAAGGAATCTCTGACAAAGGTTCAACAAATTTGGAAACTGAGAAATGATGGGAGGATATCCATCCCAAGAGTCAGACCAAAAGAGAGCCTTGGATCCCTGTTTACAAATCCAGAATAAGCCATTCTTGATGAGAGCAGCCCCTTTTTTGAGAGTACCCCATATTGCCGAACCTTTCCCAATAAGCGGATAGCGAGGAATGTCCCTCTAAATGATTCTAGAATAGTACTTTTGTGAGAGAATTTTGGCCCAAGCTTTGTCTTGTTCAGTGCACCATCACTAATAAAGTTTAGTTGCCAAAGCAATACCATTTAAGTCCATCTGCCTCAGACCGAGCCCGCCATATTGTTTGGGGCTGCAGACAATCTCCCATCTAATAATGCTCCATTTAGTGGAGTTCAGACTACCAACCCATAAGAATTGTCTGGTAACTGAATCAAATCAGTATTGAACATCTTGTCAGATCTTTTGATTCCCAAAAGTATTAAACATGTCAGTCTAAATTATCAGAAAAAGTGTTAAAATAAAGTAAGATCCATCTTGCTTGGTCTGACTTCAACATAATCCCACTCTTTAGATCCATATTGGCTTGAGGGATTGTTCTTCCTGATAAGGTGTTGGCTCAATTTCAACTTCATGAAATTGATCTTAATAAGTGCATGGTGGGAACATTTAAAATGGCTTGATGTCTAAAGCATAAAATGAAATTTTGATTTGAATCACAAATAACAATTTTTTATGCAATTTATCGGTGAAGGGCATATTTGTAGCATAATAACATAAATAAAAAATTCTTGAGTTCTATATGAAGAACAAATAAAAAATAACTTACATTTATAAAAACAAGTCCACTATGAAACTTTGTTGTCTTGACAATAAAGCTAACAATGCACTCAATTGCAAAAAAAAAAAATCTTGAATAACATGAATGTTTCTAAACAATGGGAACTCCATTCATTTGGAAAACATTAAATATTATTGAAGCTATATACTAAAAGGTTCACAAACATATAATTTAAACAAATAATGGGTTCAAGAAGGACCTTAGATGTATGCCAGGATGCATGGCCTTCTTCTTGTTCTAAAAAAAGGCATTACACCATTATTTTTTAATAAAATTACACTTTTGATTATACATAAATGGAAATGAAATGTTCATTTAAATAGATTTAATGAATTATAAATCTCGTATATAGCAATAATGTGTAACCCTTTTTTTTTTAAAGTATGCTCTTGCACATGCATACTTATAAAAGAGTTAGTAAAAATATAGTATATCTAGAATGCATTTTTTAAGAACAAATTTTATAACAAAAAAAGATGTATCTATATAAAATTTGTATGTTCTAATAATTTAAATTTGTAATTCTCAGTAATCAATGAAAAAAATATGGATAGGTGTATAACAAAGTCCATTTCAGATTATATATCAGTTAAATTTATGAACATTTTTTTTCCAAATCTAGAGACTATTGATTTGAAAATAACATAAAAATATAAAAATGTATAGTAGTATAGCAATGAACATTCAAACATTATGTCTATTTGAGATTTGTAAGTGTAAATAAGAATTTAGTTCAGGATAGGAACTTAAAGCATTATTAATGTAAACAAAAAGTTGTGTTATCTTCACATATTCTTGTAATAGCCTGAAATGAAACAAAAGAAAAAAATGCATTAGTACAATGAAGAATTACCTATTTTCATTTTAAAAACCTTTATGTAATCAAAATTTTAAAGGGACTTATTACCTTTCAATCATGGTTCATTGTTCTATAACAATAGAAATAACATTAAATATTCCAATTGTGAATGTGTTATTCATTTGAAAATTTTGTAATAGAAATACCATTGTAGAAATGTCTTTCTGATAATCTTCAAATAATATGGATGTTAGTTTTGGAAATATAGTATAAAGTATAGGTTTCTATAGTGTTCATTTAACTTTTCTATCTTTTGTATGGATAACGCATGTGAGTACATGAGTATAAGATTGGTCTGGATTTCTAGGACATCTTGCACAATGTAAAGAGCCATCAGTACGAGGACTTATTGCTAAGTTTACATGTTGTCATGTATTTCAAGTTGGTTGAAAGGGTGATAGATAAATTTTTATTTTATTTTATTGTCCTTGTGACCTACAATTGAGATTTTTAGGTATTGATTTCTAATGTGGACAAGAAACAAGGAAAAAGGAATGCTAATTTGATTTTAATAAATAAGGAAAAATTAAATTTTATACTTGCCTCAATGTTTGATTTTCCATTGTTTGAAATTGATTTTTAGTGCATTTTTCATTCAAAGGATCAACAAATGGTGCCATATTAACACAAAGAGTCCAAGTACCTTTTACGCCAATGCATATACCAGTTTTGAATATATAAATTGGCATTTTCTTAGACATTAGTTGATTTTGTATATCATGACAAACTTTTTGATATTGTTCACCAAGTTGGACCTAAACAAAAAATAATTTTAGTTCAATTTTTTTAGAAAAGAGAATCATAATACAAGGAAAAATAATGTGTTAATAAATATAAGCTTACTATTGCAGTGTTGTGCTATGTTTCTCCATCTTTGACATATACATTAAATTATATGTTGGTTTGCTAATAACCTATAATCAAAGCTCCAAATGAATCTAATAAATATGGATCCTCTAATTATACAAGATCAATGATTGTACTATCTAGTGTAAACTTGATTTTCTTACAAACTTTAGATATGTTCTCTGTTGTTGACTTTCTAGCAATCACATTGCAAAAGTCAGCATCTCTTCTTTCATATTTTGATTTTTCCTTTACCAAGAAGTCTGAAATGTGAACACTATTTCTTGGACTCAAGTACATTTAAATTTTTTGAATCAATTTATTGTTGGCATTAACTATTATTTCCATTTATCCATGAAGGTCAACCAAGTTAGCATAGACTATTTTAGTGTTAACTGGTGAAGCAAGATTTCTAGTATGTCTAGGGCCATACACTGTCAGTATATCTCCTTCAAAAAAAAAATGTTTTTTTCTAACATAAATGTCTAATATTGAGGATGAGAAGATGAAATCTATTTTTTCATTGTAAGAAAACATTTTTTTTGTTTTTTTAATGAATTAAGATGTTAGTTTTAATTCAAAATTTATCATAGTTTATTAAACAAGAGTTAGAAAAAAATATTGGATTAGAATGTTACCATTTATGTATTTGTTGTTGAATGCGATTAATTTGACTAATGTCAAAAAAAATTGATGATAATTCTTTAGTATGTTTTTCATGCTCCAATTTTTTTTTTTTTTTAATCCATATCATAAACTGAAATGAAATATAGGATATGAACTCTTAAATATATAATGTCCAAATACTGAAATAATTCATGTATTTAATAGACAAGTAATTGGAATATTTTATAACTATGTACAAATTTTATCACACTAATGTTTAAGCATTGTTATTTATTACTAGACAAATAACATCATGATCAGTCCAATAGGTATCTATTGTTAGAATTGTATTATCTTCCTTTGCATTGTTTGACCATACATGGTCTATGATTTTGTTTGTATATTGCTTATGTTTCCTTGGCAAGAAATGCATGTTAGAAGCTAACATGTGTTTTTCAAGTAGCATTTTTGTCTTGCTAAAAGTGGACATGTCAATATTGAAGTCTCCTAATATGTAAAAGTTTTTGGATGTGTTTGCATTTGATAATTTTTGTTCAACAACATTTATGACATCTAAAATAGAAGCAAACATAGATGCATAAATATTGACAATTGTAAATTCATGTTGATGTATTATAATATTTGTTTCCAATGCTTATAAGTCATTTGAAATGTATTGCATTAGATTTGAAGTAGAAACATGTGTTTTTATGCATATCATAATACCATTAACATTATGTATTGAATTACAAGTCTTAAAATTTGGACTATGGTTATAAGTTTTGATATTTGTCATGTATGTTTCTTGTAAGCATAATATGTCACATTTCATTAAGTCATGATCATTGATAACGTCTTATAAATGTGGATAAAGGCTATGAGTGTTTAATGAACATATTATGATAGATGGTGCAAAAATACATGATCTTAAGTATGTTGTAACACCCACTTTGAACTTTATTATAATCTTGACATCTCAATAGATATATTTTTTTTACTTTGAAGTTTTTGTTTGTAAGTGGTCTTAAAAAATATAATGATTCTATGGCCTTCATGTGGGAAAGTGTTTTATATGTTATCCCATGTATATATACACCAAGAGGATTGAATGCCACACCTTCCATGTTTAGACCTTAAGATCTATGTATTGTACGTGCACAAGTTAGTTGTACTGGAAATTGGCTTCATACTATTAATGTCTTTTTGTAAGAAGGTTTTACAATAGATCTTGAAATATGGAAAATAGGGGTCCAATTTGATTCTATATGGCTTTTATATAGTTGAATATGTTTTTTCCTTTGAGAATGTCCAATGTGATTTTCAATATATTTCACCCAGATAGTGTCATTATTATTTTCTTTGGTACACAATTTGAATACACCATCTGAACCATTGACAAGCCCATCTTGCATATCATAATTTTTGGAAACAAGTTCAAATAAAATATTTGGTTTTTAAAAAAAAATTGTGGTAGGCATACAATATTATCATGATCCCCATCCTTCACTATATGTTTTGTCTTCCTTATCTATTGCATTAATAACAATTTATTTATGTGGAATAAGTGCCAAAAAAAAATTATTATGTGTGTTGACATCATCATTTAAGTAAAAAAGATAAGGGAACAAAAGGTTATTTGGTGTTGAATGTAAATAATTATGATTTACATATACTATGTCACTTTGTGTATGCGAGTATGCACGTATTCTGTTCAATATAACCACAAAATTTTCATCCTTTTGGTGCATGGTTTGGTGTAGTTGGTAACATCTTACGTTTTCTTTCCAAAAAACATATGGGACTATTTATTTTTTCATTTTTAGATGTTCAAATATGAGGCAATCATTTATAGGTTGAGCCTGGTAGAAGTCTCCAAAAAAGATCATGTCAATATTACCAAAGTACATAGCTGATAATTGCATTATGTCACATAAAATCCTATCAATGTAGTATAACATTCTTGCTCCTACAAGTGATATTTCATCAATTAACACTATGTATAATTGACTGTAATGCTTGGATAATGTATCAAATTTCTCACTAGTCAATGGAATGAGTTCTGACTTGTTAAAAGCTAATAGAAATGCAAAATTTAATTTTATACCACCTACATTATATGCAGCTTTACCTGTGTATGCAAGAATCAAGCCTTTTGGCTTGGATGGATCTCTATCAATATATTGTACATAAATGTAAACCAATTTTTGTATATAACTTTTGTATTAAAAGTATTTGCAGTCCTTACACCTCCTGTTAAGAATAGGTACAATGACTTGTTTTTATTTTTACATTTTTTTAAAGCAATGTCTTTAATAATCACTTCTTGTTCTTCTTTTGACATTCATCTTTGTTTATAGTATTCAATATTATCAGTAAGGATTAGGTGATGTCTAATTTCAAATAGTTTTAAACTTTGTTTTTTTGGTTCAAAGTTTACTAATGACAAGTGCATCTCCAGATCATATTCTTCTTGCATAGGTCTAGTTATGATGAAGTTAAATATTTTACTATTCATGTTTTTAATATCATGTTCAAGTTGGCAAATTACATCATGCATGTCTCCCCATATAGGATTGTTGTCGTAATTGAACTTTACCTCATTTAGTTTTATGGTCTTATTTTGCAAATTGTATGCCTCTTTCCATGTTTCAGGACTTTGTTTCAAAGTGTTGTCATTATTTTTAAATGGGACATATAATAATAGCCATTCACAGCAATAATTTTCAAGGTCAAGATGTTTATTATAATTAACAAAATGTATAATATTTGTTTTTTTCAATGGCTTTCCATTTTTTAATACTTAGAAACAAATTCAACTAGACAAACATGATCAATAGTAATAGGATGTGCAATGTAATAGTATATAATAGATTAGCACATGACATCTTTGGATTCATCTCATTCTTGTCTCAAGATAATGGGAAGTCTTAGAATAAATGTTTATTCATCAAGGCAGGATGATTTTATGAAAGTACATGCTCTTGAGCAATGATTTAATGGAAATGATAATACTAATTGAATTTCTTGTTGTGTAGACATTTATTGATAGTTTAGCATTGCATTTCCAAGTCCATGTAACATTTGAATGGCATCTATGTTTGTTTTTGCATGTTTTTTTCATATTTTTTAAAATCATGTGTGATATTTGGGTTTTCTTTTGTCATATATGAAGTGCAATATGTTGATGCAACATATTCATTTAGTATTAATTGTGCATCTATATTGGATTGCCATAAATATGGCATGTTTTTTATGAAAGTATTGATCCATACTTGCAATGGCTTGTGTGAAAGGAAAATGGTGGGTTGTTCAAGTGTATTTTGTATTATTCTTATGTATTGAGACTCATCTATGTTAAGATCATGTAAGAAAGTATCAAAGTTGTTTGAATAATTATACTATTTCATGCATAGTAGTAAGTAATTTACTTTGACTTTTCAACTGCAAGTTCATTTTTTGTTTCACATGATTCATGTATTGTTAGTTGTTTCATTAGTAGTTGCTGGAAATTATATCTATATTTTTTTCTACAACTATTGGTATGATGATGTATATGTAATTTCAATAAGTAATTTGATAGGATATCAGTATTACAAGTTATGTATGTGTCTATAAAATGTGTAATTTTTGACTTTTGGTTCTTTCCATATACTTGTGCATCTTTGGCCCATACTATCCAATGATCATGAGCATTTCCTATACGTTAGAATTATGTTATGCAAAATTAATATGTGATTTTACCTAAAAAAAATTCATCCTCACATAACATTTGTTTTAATATATTGATATGATGTCTATAATAATGTGTACAAGTGACTGGATCTATTTTTACAAGGAAATAAATGTCATTTAATTTATTTAATTCATTCAATTATGAATTTGACTTTTTTTAATGTTTCTAATACAACCATTTCAATGCATTTATTAGTGGTTTCCAATAATGTTCAACACTTGTGAAAGTCAATAAAAATGCTGGAGTTCCTAATTGATGTATCATGGAAAACATGTTTTTTTGAGACCTTACATGTAATCAGGTGAAATATGATTTTTTAAAAATTCTACATATCCAATTTCTGGCTTCAATAATTTTTCTAAGTTTGGTTTATATTTGACATATTTCACCAAAAGTTTTCTTCCCTTTATATGGTCTTTTTCAAATCGACATAGTCTTTCCAACTTGATCTATAATTATTTTTATTGCTTTGAAAAATAAATTAGTAAAATGATATGCAGAATGATAATTAGTATGCAAGAATTCCAATTGTGTGATTTTTTGATATGAGTATCTTAACATAATGTCATCATCCCTAGGATTACAAAATAAAAGCATTGGAAAGATCATTTCTTCTGAGTGTTTATCTTTGAAAATACCAAGAGGATGATTTCCTTCAACTAGTGTTATTGTAATAAATTGTCTTCCAATGCAGCAATGCATGTTGAGTTTACAAAATCATGTACCAATGTTTCATTAGAATTTTTTGCATCTATATCAAAAGATAGATTATGTTCACTACCACTATCTGTTTTAGATTCATTAAGTATTCTATTATTATTTGCATCATCTATAACATAGTGGATATGAACGGTTTCTAATCTTAGTTAATTTGCACACTATGAGTAATGTACAATTTTTGTGTACATAGTTGTTGTAATTCATCCATAATAAGTTTGGAACAAAATCTTCCTTCTTGATATGCATTTTTATATTCCAAACATCTTTTTAAATCTACTACAATTATTGTTCTTTCATCTATGGATCAAGGTAATACTTTTTGAATTGTATCAATATTTGATGGGACATTGATAATTGGGCATGTTAAGCCAATTTATGGTTTATTGTATCCTAAGTTTATTATTTGAGAAAATGTAATTTAAGTGCAATAAGTCTTTCTTTAAGATATGATAGCATGTTTACAAATTGTAAGTGCTTGTTTAGGCTAATATTTGCAGGTGTTGTAAATGCAATAAGTTTTCCATTTATCAATGATTCATTGCAATTTACACATATTCTTTTTTTAAGAATAGCTTTGTTGTTTGGAATAATTTTTTGCATGTGTCATTTTTAGATTGATTAAAATGCTTCATCCTATGTTTGAACTATATTTTTTTACAAATACCACAAACATGTATGGGTGTATCTATAATTTTTTCATTGAATATTGTTATTGCTATTGATATTGATAGTTTTCCTTTAATTATATTTTTATTGCATGCCATGTCCTTTAATCAATGCAAAGAGATGTTGGGGGCACATGGCAATGTTTTTGTATTAAAAGTACAAGGGTCAAATTCTAGGTTTATATCCTTCTATATTGTTAATGATTTATAGTCTACACATTTTGTTACTTTTTTACGTGCAATGTTATTTACTTGATGCAAAGAGAATTTGTTTCTTATTTGAAATGTTTCTATGTAATTACTAGCATCATTAGCTTCTACTTAATTATATTCTTGCATTGGTAATGGTTCATAATGTACATGGTATGTATTCATTTTGTAAAAAAATTATGTTATATAAGGATTGTGTTTTAGTACAGTCATTGTAGGTTTTTACAATTTCTAAACTTATTGATGACCATAGGTGGATGCTTACGTTAATAAATTTAAAATCCATTGGATAGTGAACTCGTTTCCTTCTATTCCACCTTCATCATAAGTATATCCCATTTTTATAATGTATGTTTGCCAATCTATAATAGTCCATATATTTTTATGACATTGTCTGTTAGGTTATCTTTCAAATAAGTGTGTGCTTTTATATCTCTAGAGATAAATGCATTATAAAAAGACTGTGCCAAATAATGGTGTAAGGAACGTATGTCAAAAGCATTTTTGGTAAAATGACAAATAGAATAAATATGCTATCACCACAACAATATGTGGTTTTCAATATTCTGATAAGTGCACATGATTGTAATTTTCTAGCATTTTTTTCCCAAAAGAAGAAAATAAAAGAACAAGTTCTTAATAGAAGTGTTTGTGCTAAGGCGATTTGACAATTATTTAATTTTGTATAGTATAATGGTTCATAATGGCCACAAATAGGATTTTGATCATGAAATAGTATGCAATATGGAGCTGTAGGAACATATTCATTAAAATGAAAGTATTTTTGTTTTATTTTCAAAGACCAAACACAAATGGAAATGTTTATCCATTTAGAAAGTTAATTTATATATAAATTGTCTCTCCATAGACCATGTTTACCATTTGGTGTACATAAAGTTGAAAAAATTAGCATTCTATGAAAGTATGTTCTAGTGTCTTGTACTTGGTGTAATCTATATAGTTCTTTAGGATCTAACTCTAATTCAAAAGACCTTAGTTTATGGGGGTCATTTTTTTTAAATAGTTTAGAAAATGTTCTATAATTCCAACACGTAGTTATATTGATGTGTATCTAAAATGAAATAGAACTTGAAAATCATCGAATAAGCAATCACCTACATTATATTTTTAAAAATGACTTCTAAAAAGGTTCTCATTTTGCAAAGCAATGTGTATGATAGTGCATTGAGTTTTCAATAATGGCTTGTATTCTTCGATAGAAATGACTTATCAATTACTATGCATATGCATTATTTTTTATTTTTCAATTTCATACTACAATTCTAATTAAACTGAATGTAATAAAAATATAAGATAACTATAAATCTTGAAAATAAATATCAAAACTATTACAAATCTGATGTCAAATAGCTTTCCCTTTCTTTAATAACACTGTAAATGTCACCAAATTATATTTACTCAAAGACCTAAACATAATTATTTATCTAATGTGAGAAAAAAATATACTAATTATATATTTTTCCTTCGGTAAAATATGAAAATGGCATTGATTTTTCAATAATGGCTTGTATTATTAGACAAAAATGACTTGTCGATTGCTATGCATATTCATTATTTTTTATTTTCTATTTGGGTAAGTGGTATAACCCCTACCTTTTTTACAGCTTAGGTTACCATCCCAACATGTCACTTCATCCTATAGTCTTTATAATGATTAAATTTTCTCTTATCTCAATGCCAAGATACTAATTGGGTCACCAATGCTCTTATTGGTGACTATCTCCTATATAGGATTCTTTCTAAAACCCATATTTGATCAAGGCTCATTTTAACATGATATAACCTCTTGGGGAAACTTAATAAATCTTAAAATTCTTATACATATCCATTAAAATCATTCAATTTTAGGTAGAAAGTTCAAAACTCTCTGATTTACCAGTTAGCTAAAGTAGCCTCCTTGTAGCCATGTTTCTTTTGTATATTAGCCATAAATTCTCATAATTTATCCAAAAAATGGATGTGGAAATAATTTATAGTACCCATTAATCCCTTCTATAACATGCCTATGTTTCAGCTAGGCTTCCTTTGTACATATTAGCACTTCTTTCTTTAGGCCCTGCTTCAATTAGCCATCCTTTTGTGCAAACCTCCTTATCCAGAACGTTGTACAAACTTTATGATCAAAATAATCACCATTATAGATACCCATTACCTCCTTATAAGTGAATAAAACATTTTTTAGTTCACTTCTTTGGATAAAACCACTATTCTTATATTGGGCTACTCCCTTCTCCTTGCATGTACCTAGGTCTCACTTTGCAATTGACCTTTTCCATACTCATCCATATTGTTTCATCTTTGAAACACTTCCAATATTTTTTTAACATCATCAAGGGTCATATTAAAAAATTTCAATAATTTTCAAGGGTTGAAACTCATTTGAGAGGATAAACCCTAGTTTTAGGGCTTTCTAAGGACTTGCACAAGCTGAGAGCATATATTAAATATAACTGTGAGTGTTTGATCCTATTTAAAGGGTTCCAATTAATTTATTAGAGTATTAATAGATAATATACACCTTATCCAATCATCATCTAGATAATACCAACCTCATATGCATTCCAAGCAATAAATCTCAGTTGTCTTTAACTTTATATGCATGACAGTCAACAAGGTTCAAGAGTTTCTTCTCAATTTTGATGGTCAATAGAATTTCAAGGTCATGTAAAAACATGTAAATATCTTAAATTACTTCCCCATTCACATTATCATATCAAATTATGAGCTTATCAATCAATCTACTATGTAAAACATGCAAATTTATTATCTCTACTTGTACACTGTCATCTACATGCATGAGAGCTAACTGTTAGGGTCT
This sequence comes from Torreya grandis, assembly GCA_037957365.1. Taxonomy (NCBI): domain Eukaryota; kingdom Viridiplantae; phylum Streptophyta; class Pinopsida; order Cupressales; family Taxaceae; genus Torreya; species Torreya grandis. Next base: position 224,006 of record JARHVA010007168.1, read on the forward strand.
TAAGATATCAAATGGGTTTATAAAGCATATTCATTATTATTTTAGGTTTATAATTTCCTTACATACCTATCTCCATTCCATTATAAACTCCATGAAAACATTTACTTTTTAATTTACCTTGGACAGTGCACTGTAGATATGCATGTTTGAGTACCCTGTTCATACCCTGTTTAGGATTATTACAACATTAAAAGTTCTTTTAGATATCTTGGTCATATAATAATAGTTTAAAATTTTTCCCAACATACATCCAAGGGTTCATCATGCAAAAATATAACCATTCTTTGTCAATTTTCTATAGAGAACCATCATACACATACACAGGCCTATCACTGTTGAACCGAGAATTATATAAAGGAAACCATAACATTATCATGGAAATAAAAACACTATTATTTCATCTTCAAATAGGAATACTTAAAAATAATTTTCATTGATAAAAGGCTTATGAAACCTTCATATACACATCCATTCTTATTCTTGAACTCCACCTACAACTTCTCTTTCTCTTTCATTTTACATCCTTTGAGATCCTCTCCTCTTCTTACATCTCTTCCCTTGAATGAGAGGTCCTTTCTATCTCTATTACTCTCCTCTTCTCTATGTACCTCCTTAAATGTATCTTCTTACAAGATCTTCATTTTACATTATAAATTTAACATTCTTTTGAATAGATTCCTACGCCTAACTTGGGCTCCAAAGCTAACTAAAAAGATGTGTTTACAATATCATGCTAATTTAGAGAGATTGTTTAAACTAATAATCTATGTTTGAAAGATTTCAAACTCTAAATTTATTTTTTCAACAAGCTCCCAACATAGATATTATCTTAACTACTTTTACCCTTTTCCACCTTTACATTTACTCCTCCTTAAACAACATTTTGGAGGGAAAATACAATAACTGGAATTCAAATTCAAACTAAGACATAACTTAAATTGGCATGTTTTGATGATTTCCACATTTGAACATGTTCTCCATGAAAATATTTTAGATGCTCCTACATCATACTCTCCCTCTAGAAAGAATTTTAACCTTAGTTTAAAGGAGATGCTTCCTCCATGCTTTAGTCTTCACTTGTATACATCGATCCCAAGGTCGTGTTGCCAATGTCAATGCTTGCCTTTGTTTGGAATAGTATTTATCCTTCATCTTAATTCTCTTCGTCTTTTGATATGTATTTCTCCTCATCTATTTCTTAGCTTCCATGTCCCATCTCCATGTTTATTCATCTTCATACATGTCTTCAAGATCTTCTTTGTCTTCTTGTTTCAAGAGCTTATCCAATGAGATATGGACTTCATTCACCTTCACCTCTTCAAAACCTGAAATAAAAGCATAAAAAACCACCTTAGAATTAAAAATTTGAGATAATTAGGTCTCTTGGCTTTATTCACTCTCTTGCTTCTTGATTAGAAATGCCTCTGCCTCTTGGGTTTGTTTTTTTCTTGCTTCACTCTCACCAATGGTGTCTTCATCATGGCTTGTACCTCTACACAACTCTCTTGAATGGCCAAACAACTCCTCCAAGATTCTTAATTCCTATTTTATTGAGGTCTCATATACCTCACCATTCCCTTCATCAAACTTGGGTCCTTCATTCTTGAGGTTTTCTTGTCCTTTATCCTTCATCTCATCCTTTCTTGGCTTGTCTTCACACAAACCAACTTCTTCCTTAATACACTTATCAAATACAATTTAAACACCATTACCTTGTGTCTCTTTGTTCTCTTCAACTTCTCTTTGAATCCATCTTATTTGAAATTTGCATTCAATTAGCATTTATTGGCTGTATGCCCATCTTTTTCCTCATTATCCATCCATTTTGAACTTTCTCCTTGCTACATGTTAGTCCACATAAACACTTTCCATTTTTAATTTCTCATGAAAAGATCATTAAAGGATTAAAATACACCATAATTAAATTCATTACAAATAATTATCTTACCTTTCATCTCCTTGGTATGCCTTTTAAACTTCTTTCCTTCATGGAATGCCTCTTTCATACTCACCATCTCATCTTCATTCTCTTGGTTGCTAGTATCAGCTTCAATCCTCTTCCATGGACTCCTTGATGTTTTTGTTTTAACACACATCTTCACTATTTTCCTTCTTATGTACTCATACCTACTTCTTTCTTTTGTCATTTGGCTTCTCAAACCATCTAGGCATCCTATACTCATGTTCTTGTACCAACACTTCTTGTTGCTTTGGAATATGCTTCTTCCACCATTTAGGCATTACATATCCATGGTCAATTGTTTCTTTTGAGAGTTCCATCCTTCTCTTTGCCTCTCTAACCAGTATATCAGCAACTTCATGATTATGAGAATAAGAAAAATAAACTTTTAAATTCACTTTTATCTCCTTAATGGGCTACTCCATGGGTTCTTTGACTTGCATGACTTCTTGATTGTTTGTAATTTCCTCTTCCTTTATGCTTGGTTGTTCTCTTTCCTCTTCTTGGATTTCAATGACATCATGGAATTCATCCTTATCTTTTATCTCTTTTCTTTCTTTTGTGGAGTACTCAACATCTTCCTCATGCATTAACCAATGCATTTCATCTTCCTTATCAATAACAACAAAATTACTTCTCTCTCTTGTACATTCACTTGTGCACTTGGTGTCTCCTCTTACACCAATCATCTCATTCTTCAAGGCCCTTCTCTTGACCTTCATAAGGTTGTTCATCCCTGCAATTACCCATTCAAACACAACATTAGATATAAAAATAAGAGACCACAAGGTCCCTATGAGTTTTTTCTTTGCCAACACTCTCATATTCTCAAGTGCTCTTCTTGGCACTTTATCTTCTCTGTCTTCTTCTCTCTTATTCTCTATAGTGAGAAATTTCTTCACAACCTCTTCCTCTTATTGCTCACTTGGCAAATTTCTTATCTTCTTGCCTCTATGGGCTTCACTCTTCTTCAAGGCATTCTTATTTTACCTCCTTCTCCTCTTCATTAGGAAATCAATTGGCCATTTCAACTTCTTCCTCATTGGCCATACCTATGCTTGCTTATTCATCTATGTCCAAGACTCATATCTATCTATAAACTTAGCAATATCTTTCTTCAGACTAGCATTTTCTTTATCAATTTCACTACTAGTCATACCTCTCTTATTTTGGATGCTTGCTTCCTTCTTAGTACCCTCATGTACTCTATTTCTCTATAGTTCCTTCAACAATACTTCCATCTCTGAGATCTTCACCCAAGTCTTTTCCACCTTAGTCTCTTGATCCCTTCAGGGCCTCACCTAGGTCCTTTTCACCCTAGTCTTTTGGTCCACTTGCCTCCCCCAAGCTTTTCTCCTTGCCTGGTCTTTTGAAAATTTCTTGGATATCACCTAGTTACATCTTACCTAGTCTCTTGATTTCTTACATGACCTGTTGATCCCTTTTTCAAATCATGTAGCAATTCATTATCAATCATAATCATCAATAATTTATCAAATTCTCAAGAGCTTCATGCTCTAATACCAAAATGGTGTAACCCATACCTTTTTGACACCTTGGGTTTCCATCCCAGCATGTCACTTCATCCTATATTATATACAATGATGAAATTTTCTCTTATCTCAATGCCAAGATACTAGTTGGGTCACCAATGCTCTTATTGGTGACTATCTCCTATATAAGATTCTTTCTAAAACCCACATTTGATCAAGGATCCTTTTAGAATGATATAACCTATTGGGGACACTGAATACATCTTATAATTCTTATATAGATCCATTAAAATCATTCAATCTTAGGTAGAAGGTTCAAAACTCTATGATTTACCTGTTAGCTAAAGTAGCCTCCTTGTAGCCCTATTTTTTTTGTATATTAACCATAAATTATCATAAATTTTCCAAAATATGTATGTGAAAAAACTTTGTAGTACCCATTGATCCCTTATATAACATACCTAATATTCAACTAGGATTCCTTTGTATGGATTATCACTTCTTTCTTTAGACCTTGCTCCAGTTAACCTTCCTTTTGAGCAAACCTCCTTGTCCAAAATGTTGTATAGACTTTCTAATCAAAATAATCACCATTATAGATACCCATTACCTACTTATAGGTGAATAAAACATTTTTTACTACACTTCTTTGGATAAAACCACTATTCTTATATTGGGCTACTCCCTTCTCCTTGCATGCACCTAGGTCTCACTTTACAGTTGACCTTTTCCATAATTATCCATATTGTACCATCTTTAAACCACTTCCAACATTTGGATAACATCATCAAGGGTCAGATTACAAACTTTCAATAATTTTCAATGGTTGAAACTCATTTTAGAGGACAAACCCTAGTTTTAGGGCTTTCTAAGGACTTGCACAGGCTGAGAGCATATTAAATACAATTGGGAGTGTTTTATCATATTTCAAGGGTTTTAATTAATTTATTATGGTATTCCTAGATACCCTACACATTCTCCAATAATCATCCATATCATACCAACCTCCTAGCATTCCAAGCAAGAAATCTTAGTTGTCTTTAACTATATATGCATGACAGTCAACAGGGTTAATGAGTTTATTCTCAATTTCAATGGTCAATAGACTTTCAAGGTGATTTAAAAACATTAAAATATATGAAATTACTTCCTTATTCACATGGTCATATCAAAGGATGAGCTTATCAATCAATCTACTATGCAAAACATGCAAATTTCTTATCTCTGCCTGTACATTGTCATCTACATGCCCAAGAGCCAACTATTGGGTTCTTAAGATATCAAAGGGGTTTATAAAGCATATTCCTTCTTATTTTAGGTTTATACTTCCTTACAGACCTATATCCATGTCTTTATAAACTCCATGCAAACATTTACATGTCAATTTACCTTAGACAGTGGATTGTAGATATGCATGCCTGAGTACCCTGTTTATACCCTGTTTAGGATTCTTACAACATTCAAATTTATTTTAGATATATTGTTCACATAATACTAGTTTTAAATTATTCCCAACATAAATCCAATGGTTCCTCATGAAACAATATAACCATTATTTGTCAATGTTCTATAGAGATCCATCATACACATACACAGACCTGCCACTGTTGAAACCAGAATTTTATAAAGGAAACCATAACATTATCATGGAAATAAAAACATTGTTGTTTCCTATTCAAATAGGAATAATTAAAAATAATTTTCATTGATCAAAGGCTTATGAAACCTTCATAGACATATCCATGCCTATTCTTGAACTCCACCTGCAACTTCTCTTTCTCTTTCATTTTACATCTTTTGAGATCCTTTCCTCTTCTTACATCTCTTCCCTTGAATGAGAGGTCCTTTCTATCTCTCTTACTCTCCTCTTCTCTATGTACCTACTTACATTTCTCTTCTTACCAGATATCCCTTTTACATTATACATTTAACATTCTTTTGAATAGATACCTACGCCCAAATTGGGCTCTAAAGCTAACTAAAAAGATGTGTTTACAACAACATGCTAATTTGGAGAGATTGTTTAAACTAATAATCTATGTTTGAAATATTTCAATATCTCCCTTTATTTTCTCAACAAGCTCCCAATGTAGATATTCTCTTAACTATCTTTACCCTTTTCCACTCTTTTCCACCTTTATATTTACTCCTCCTTAAACAACATTTTGGAGGGAAAAATCAATAATTGGAATTCAAATTCAAACTAAGACATAAATTAAACTTTCATGTTTTGATGATTTCCACCTTTGACCATGTCCTCCATGAAACTATTGTAAATGCTCCTGCATCAATAAGTGCACACATTTGGGGGACAAAAAAGTGCCTACTTGTGGACATGATTTTTCTAAAAATTTTGAAATGTGAATTTTTGTAGATAATTTGATATGGCTACACTAAAAATTTGAAGATGGTATATAAAAATGAATTTTAGCACTTCAAGTCTAGTTTCTAAACAAAAAAAAAAAAAATTAAAAATTAAAATGGTTAAGTATTAATAGGTCAAACATCTAAAATTTGAAGAGGGCCTCATATTTTTTAATAAAACATAGTAGATAGATGGTTGTGAGGCCCACCACTTTTTGAGCATCGATACATATTGTTTGAAACCCTTTGGTGAATATTTAGATAATATATTTTAGTGTGTTATGATTTTTTTATTTTATTTTTTCAATGAATAATTTTTTTATTAATTTTGCAATTAAATAGATCCTGAAAACTGATTAAAAAATGGATAGTCGGCTATGTAGCCCCCCTAACTACCTCAAAAAAAATGAAAATTGATTTTTTTTTTAAATGCTTGTAGAATTAGGACTAGTTTGTTACCATATAATTTTTTTTTCATTTGGATCAATGAAAAATAAATTACATAAACATGAATAGGCATGTATATGTGTGGCATGTAGTGGCCTAAAAAAGCTATAATTAGAAATAAATATAGTTTGAACCCTTAAAATAGCCTAAAAATTATAAAAATCATATATTTGAAAATAAGACAGTGTGATCATCGTGATGTTAATAATTTTTTGAATTTTGATGTTGAAATCCATAGCGTATTTGGCAATTGAAGTTGAAATTTGTTGATTTTTGTCAAAACTCTTGGTCTCGGCTGTATATGCATAGTCACAAGCCTTTGGCTCAAAAATCCAAGCCATTTCCAAGCCTAGAGGCTTGGTTTTTAATTAAAATTTAAATAACATGTACATGTTATTTAATTCATTATTCAATATGTATGTGTTATTTTAAAATAACACAAAACAAACAAATATTGTGTTTCTTATAGGGGAATTGTCCCATTAACCATGCATCCTAGCTTTAGACAGTGAATTAAGGTACCATAACATCGCATTAGACATTGAAAATTTTACATGTTTCAATATGTCATTTTAAATAATTATAACTAAGGTTTCAAGGTCTAACACATTATACATTTTACAATATAACTGATTTTATCATGAGAGGTCATAAAATGTATTTTTTAAACCTATGATCAAAACTTAACCTTTAGAGTACCAATCATTGTGCAATAGAGTATCAATACTTGACTCTTACTTGTCAAGATATGATTGGTTAATTTTAATTTTATGTAATAAATGTTGAACAAGTATTAGATATTACATGTTCATCTTATGGTGCACTTTAATATTTATATACACCAATATGTTTCATTAATAGAACACATGTTAACAAAAGTCTTGTTCAACAATTAGAACATGCACAGTTATTGGGACCTTTCCCCTAGTAGGGCAAGGATACACCTTAATACCTTACTTGCCTAAAATCCTACTTTCCTTTCTTATTTTTATTATCCTACTTGCCTAAAATCCTATCTTACCCTTTTGTTCTTTCTTTGATATCTTTGACCAGACCCCTTTAATTATAAATTTTGAACTAATTTGTTTAAGTGGCAAACCCTTTAAATTGGACTATGTAGTATAGATGATCTTATGTAAATAGAAATAAGAATTGATCCCATGGTGTAGCAGTGCATCTCTTGGATATCTATTTCAAGAATTCTATCTAATGTATCCCAATACATGTGAATCATAACTTGGATTGTCCCAAAAACATTCCTAAAACATGTTGAATAAAGCCCCTTAAGTTTCCTCCAAGGTATCTTAGTGAATCTAATTCAATAGGTGCATTTTGTGGTCCCAATTAAAATTCTAACAAGAGTCTTCTATTGTTACAATTATTCAATATTCCCCTAATGTATTCAAATACATTATTCAAATTTTGCCTAAAATTAAGATCTTTTGTGAAAATATAGTTAATCCTCCATTCTGTGCACCTCCTTCATCTACCCCTCCATCACACATGGGACAACCATCAACCACTCCATCCATTCCCACCTCATCTCAAGAGTGTGTATTTGACATGGGACTAGTCCTAGCCACACCATGGATGCAACAATTGCAAGCTCAAAAACAAGCTAGACAACACTTGGTGCTTATCATTACTATAGAGTTCTATACCTTACTATGTAATTGGGATGGTACGATAGGAAAGTAGGATGATGGGTACAAGGTATATACATGTTGTTCTTAAATATTTTGGTCAAGTTTGATACACATTTTTTTTTGTATAAGATGTGGTTTTGAGATCAATAAACATGAAATGGTCACATGTATCCATTAGTGATGATGTGATTTTAAGATATTGTTTTAAGATGTGGTGCCTGTAGTGATGAATGTATAGCTTAGAAAATATCTAAATGCACTAGGGACTTTGTTCAAAACCATTAGGGAATGGCTATCCTTTAGAAATATAGGGTTTCATAGACCTGACATTGACCAAGTACAACATATGTATAAGTTACCCCATCTCAAACTCTATTGAGTTTATTCAAGATACATTAAAGGTGACAATGTCCCCTAAATCTAAGACCTACTTCCCCTCAAGGATGATGCTAAGTAGAGGGACCCAATAATTGTTCATGTAGATGATGAACTACTCACCTCATATAGATGGTTGATCAGAATTGAATACCAATGTGCATGCCCTCGTCAAAGGTTTCAAGATTATATATTTTGTACATATATCTTCAATAGTCTTGTTCATATTTCATTTTAATGAGCTTAAACCTTATGATGTGGATTGAAAGAAAGTAATACATCTTAGAATTCTTTATCCATCTTGGGATTCGAAGTAGAGGAGTCCATTATTGAATTGTGTTCTCTCCTACATGTAAGACTTAATATGAATGTACTTTGGGATCTAGAGTTAATTCAAAGTAGAGGGATCTAAATAATTTGAATACATACATATAAAATTGATAATATTCAATGCTTACTAAATTTGGATAAGACCTTAAAGGGCTTTAAATGATAATTTTTGTACAGTAATGACAAGTCAGAGGCTCACATCATATGAATTATTTACTATACATGAGTTAATTGGATCAATGTCAATCTTTAAACAGTATTGGCTTATATGTATGTATGATAATTTTTTGAATAGGCCTTAGTTGGAATGGTTAGAGGTGATGGGGCATGTCTAGGTATCAAAGATGTGCATATCTGACAACTCTAAAACTTCTCCAGGTGTACTAAACCTTCACATGTGGAAATATTTGATTGGATTGGGTGTCCTAAGACTCTAACAAATCTGATGCTTCTAGGACAAGTGACAGCTAGATCTCTAACACAAGTATATGTGTGAACAAGATACACACGTGCTGATTTATCTAATTGGATTAGGCCTCATAGGGATCTGATATCTCTTTAATGCTTCTAAGACCTGATACCTCTAACAGTGCTAACACTTTCAAGTATGTACGAGGTACATATGGTGATATGTAATTAGATTTGGCCTCTTGGGGCATTGTCAACTTTGAAACTTCCAAGACTTGATGCATCTCTGATAATTGTAACACTTTTAGGTGTACAACGTATACACATGTCATAAAAAGGTTCAATTATAGGGGAAATTCAATTGAGGAGGCATGGGAGGCCAATTTGAATCCCTTGTTTAATTAGGGACATGATTTGGGCAAAATTGAGTGCCTAAACCAAATTTATGTGCCAATCGATTATATAATATATATGCAACATGTATTGCTTAACTAATCCTAATTTAATCAAAAATATAAATACAATCATAAATATAGCCAATTTTAGCCCATTGAACCTAAATTGGAGTCTACGATGTAATTAAAGTGGCTAAACTAGGTCACATTTTATGACATGTTGATCATAAATGCTAATTTTATCACTTGAACATGTAGAGTTCCAATAATCCCTAATTTCATGACATACACACATGTACAAACCTATTACACTAAACCCCTAACCCTAAATCCTATTTTTATAACAAACACAACCCCTGAGTTCCCTGATTTCATCACAAATGCATGAATTCATGAATGTGATTAGTGCTAATTTGTGAACCCATTATTACCTAGTTTTTAAATACCTATGATAATATTTTGGTTAAAATTAACTCATTTAGTCTTACATATTGAGCCTTATTGCATCATATGATAGTCTTATTGCTTCATAGTCTTATCAAGAGTCTTATTGCATCATGTATTGGAGATTTATGCATCATATTGGATTTAATAATGAAATTTGGTGGAGAGGATAATTATGACCTAATATACCCATTTAATATATTTTTGATAATTTTTTTATAATGGGAATTATTCACTATTTTAGTATAGTCAAACCTATGTCAAATCACAGTCAACATTAGAGCCTACCTTGGATAAATTGGTCAATTTGGGGCATCTACAGGTTGAATCAAAGCAAAAAAAATATTAATAATTGTCTCCATGACATAAAAAAACATCCCATTCCATAATAAATTTCCTATAAATATTGAAAGTTCTTGGTGTTTTGACATAGTCCTCTTGCAGTCAAGAAGGCAGCGATTGGAGATTTCTCTAAGTTTTGTCATTTTTGGATGACAAGAAGCATTTTAGGCCTTGGAGAGGTCTTAAAAATATATAATATGATTTTTTAAACCTATATTTTCCTATATAATTGATAACATTTAGGGGTTACATGAATTTTTTTGAAGAAAGATAAGTTTTGGTATGAAGGAAGCATGTAGGCAACTCAAGGTAAATTGTGGTAAAAGGGTCTACAAGAAAAATTAAAAATAAAAAAGACTTTAAACTTGGTAAACTTGGTAAAATTGGTATTAATTACCTAATATACTCATCCATAATATTTTTAAGGTCATATGACAAGTGGAACTACTCACTGTTTTGTCACAGTCCCCTCTATGTCTCATAATGGTCACTATTCATGTAAGCATATTTTTTAGAGTTTTAAGGTGTGTTTGAGGGTTAAAATATTATGTAAGTATTTTATAATTATTTTAATATGATTTTAAGCCTATTAAACACATTTAAATGTTTTTCAAACTCCACACTTCATGAAATCCCCACAGGTAGGCTCAAATCCCCACAAGCAGTCTCAAAGGCATAAAGGAAAAGTTGGTTTTATATCATTGGAAAGGTGTTATGAGATTTTTTATATGTAATGAGTATTTTTAAAATAAAATAATATCATTAGGAAGGTCAAATTAGTCCTTTTGAGAGTATGTACAGGGCATGGGAAACCCTAGATTAGGGTTTGGGCATTTCTGAGAGATTTAACCATGGAAATTTAATGAAACTTTGTAATTTTGATCCCATATACATGTAAAATGTGAATTAAAAAAATTTAACTTTATATCTTATGGTTGTGTATGTATTATAGGACTGAGGGTTTGGAATAGGGCTAATTGGTCCTAAATGAGGGTAGGCTAATGAAGGAAGTGATAGTTAGTGGTGGAGTTTGGATATGAAATTTGACATAGACATGGAAAAGGATGGATTTTGCATATAAATTCCATTATAATCTATCTATAAATCATATCTTTTCTGTATAAGGGAAAATATAGTAAAAAAAGGCTATAATCCTTGAGAGAGCACTATCTCTATAAGGTGTGGAATGAGAGTCAAAGATTGTTTGAGTAATTTAAGGGGGTTATACCAAGTATGTTAGGATCATATAAGACCATATGTGACAATAGGTTGAGGTCTTGAAATGTAGACTAATATTTGGTCCTTGAGACCCAAAGAAGGTGCCTAGTAAGAAACTAGAAAGAGATTGAGAGGAAGTTTTTGAATTATATGAATGGAATGAGGTAAAAGATGTGTTGTGAATGTATAGATAGAGGTAAATTCCATAAAGGAGGTGATACTAAGATTACAAGGAATAAGTACTAGGTGTAAGAACATAAATTAAGCCCAACGAGTCAAAAGAAGAGCTAGCTTGTGAAAGAAGATTCAAATCAAACCATAGCAAGTGAATGTGATCAGTTGGGTTTAGAACCAACTAATGATATTTTTATAGACTTCTCCTCCATACCTCTGAATCAACATACAAACATAATTTAAATTCAATCACTAATATTCTTTATTTCTTATAAGGCTCTGATTTTTAATATTATCCTAACAAGTTATTCTCAATCTCATAAAATTTGTAATCCTTAAGAATAATTCAAAACCAATCATTTGTAATACTCTAAAAACAAGTGATTCAAACAATATTTACTTCATTAATTTTATTAAATATTCATGTACAAAATAAGAATACCATATATAGGCATATAATGTCAATAATACATGGATTGCCATATAGACATACAAAAAATTACATCATGTCTAACAGCATAGTATCTAATGTTGGGTGAATACATCATATATGTATGTACAATGCCAAAAAATGTACATTACCATATAGGAATACAAAAAAGTACATCATCTACAACATCTTAATCATCAAATAGTCTCCCTCTATTTGCCTTCTTGGAATAAGACTCTCCCTGAGATGCCTTGCTTGTAGATGGAGATATCCCAAATGCCTTGGATTGCTCCAATATTTGATTATGGGTACTATGCTCATAGCTCACTTGCATTAAAACCTATTCAAATACAAAAATTATTATAAAATTAACAAGTATACATGAAACCAAGTTAATAAAATCATATTTTAAACTATAATAAAAAATTATTTAAACATGCACTTACCGCAATCTCATGGTCCTTCTCAATTTGTCATTAACACTCGACTGGTTCAGCGCCAAGATCAGCTACATGAATAGGCATGTCAAATGATGAAGAAACATGAGGAATTGTTGTAGTAGTCTTCTGAATCAAACTATCAAATGTCATATGGTAGCCCTGCATATACAATACATTCATGCATATAAGTTATATTTTCTAACGTATATAGTAAAATTATTAAAACAAAAGTACTAAATTACAATACAAAATTACAAGTGAATATACATACCTTAGTGAGTGAATGTGTAGATGACATTGCAGTAGCAATGATCAAGTCTATCTTGACTCACAATGATGGAGGAGTGTCCACCCCAGTCATCAGCTGAACAAATAACCTAATAATTAATAACTTGGGTAATTCATTGATTAAACAAGTTGCTAACAAACTTAGTATTTCATAAGATATGAAAAAATATAATGAGGTCATGGGAATCATGAATTTGAAAAGTGTATATGTGCAACATGTGACTTGTAACACCACATTGAAGGTAAGAAATGTCAATTTCATGAGGGAGAATGACAAGACAACGAGGGATGATTTTTTAGTGAATTTTATGAAATTGAGTCATTGAATGCAAGTTAGGTGTTGAAACATCCTTGATACACTGGTTTGGATGCTTGTATAACTTTTCTAAGGTGTATTTTGGATTTTGACCTGATTACTTGGTCATTAGGCCTAATTGTCTTAAGGTAGTGACTTGGTATAGTTGAGGACAATCCTATGATCTATGGTGTCTAAATTTATTTATTTTTAAATTTTCATCATGTTAACACCTTGAATACTTTGTTTATAGACATTTATTACTTTTTAGTCCAACTAATTATTAGTGTGATCAAAAATCCCTTAGAAACAAACATTATGATAAGACAAGTAACCTGTATAGGTGTTTTTTAAGAAGTTTGTAAACTAAGTTTTAATCAGGTTAAGACACCTAGAGTGATAGGTTGATTTTATGGGGGAAATCTATACTTGATCCTTTTAAGAGTGTTTAGAACCATATAAAATAGGTCTCATCAAAATATAAAGAAACATATTAAAAAGAGAATTGAATATTGTAGAGATAAGAGTGAGTGGACAATCTTCTTTACAAGTACATGATATTGGTTGCCCTATAGGTGACATTAGGTCGACTATCTATCCTTAGATTTACCTCAATTTTTTCAAAGGAAGGTCTATATGTATGCAATGCAAGTAGGTTGAGGTAAACAAAGGGTGTTATAGTCTTTTTGACACTTAATATTCATTTTAGGGGGACTTTCCTGATGAAAGGTGTTATAGTATTATAGAGTCAGCATGTCACTCGAGTGATGAAAGTGCATGGATATAGATAAGCCCTCTCCCCCAACTAGATATAGTAGGTCTTTGGGCCCCCTAAGTAGGTGGTGGTAAAAAACTACTCAACCCCATCTATCTATATGGGTGTGAGGTCCCCTATTTATATATGATCACAAGGCCTATGCCATATACATATAGGCTATAGTTTATAGTCAACACTCTCCCAATAAACTAATGGGATATAATGGCTTACTCTATATAGCTCTACTAATAGAGTTTGGATGGAAATTGGAATTGACTAGGTACAATAGGATCAAGAGGCTATGCCATCTAAATTTATAACTCCATAAATAGAGATGAAATTGTTACACTCAGTTGGAATTGTTGGGAATTGAATTGCTAGCTATGACCATTTTGGATATCAATCATAGAGATTGAACCACTATATGTGATTAGGATAACAAGGAATCAAGTGGCTGGCTATGAGGCCAATATTTAAAAGAAAGGATTGGTGTGCATATTGATGAAGACATGTTATGCTCGATTAGGAAATTGATAGAAATATATTGTACCAAACAACTTTTATCAAATGAATTATATATATATATATATAATTCATTTGATAAAAGTTGTTTGGTACAATATATTTCTATCAATTTCCTAATCGAGCATATATATATATATATATATATATATATATATATATATATATATATATATATATATATATATATATATATATATATATATATACACACACACACACACACACACACACACACACACACACACACACACACACACACACACACGATTAGGAAATTGATAGAAATATATTGTACCAAACAACTTTTATCAAATGAATTACACAAACACACACACACACACACACACACATCCAATCCTACTGATTGGGATTGACCCACTATGGGAACTATATATAATGGGATATCAAGCAAATTTTCAATTCACTATTTTGGATATTGAAAACATTGTTTGAAATTTGAAATAAAAGCAAAAAAGTTGAGATGGAGGATGAGTTTTTAATACTACGCCAATCCATGTTAATACATCAAACAATAAAAAGTCCAACAAAATTATATTAGGTATGTTATATTTTCTTACACAAAATATACCAATGATGCAATTAAAGTGTATGAATGTACATCTAAAGTATATATGATTCACTTGAAATTTTACCTCTATAAATGTATATGGTGTTGTATTGACATGGATAGATGTAGTAGGGGTTGGCCCACTACCTAGTTGTGATGTTGAAGGCAACATTTCCTCCTAGAACACAAATATATATATATATATATATATATATATATATATATATATATATATATATATATATATATACCTTTTTAATTTGCAAATATAACTTGAAAATTTAGTGTAGAGACTCTCAATGTATCCAAACCAAATATGTGTGCCAACAACTCATTGATAAATAAAATATCCTCTAATCCCCCTAAAGTGCCACCATCATCATCTGAAGTTCTAGTGCATATATCACCATAACATCTGCATGGATGAGGTCCGATACGACCACTAGCTGGAGTATCTTGAGCATCTATCTCTGCAAGTCAACTCATATGATGAAAAAGTGTATCAGTAAGTGTATTAAGTGCATGTAAAGTGTCTATCTCCATAACCTCCTTCACCATAGAGGGAATCTCTAAATGAAGTGACTTTTGGGTAGGGATCCTTGTAGGCTAATTAGGTGCATGATGTGTACTTGGTCATTCTTACACAGAGCATTTCCCTTGGCCTTAAAACTCACCTTAGTCAAAATAGTTTGGAATTTAGTTGAGGACAAACTCACAATAGAGTTACCTCAAAATTTACAAAGGGACTTCATGGTTATTACAAGGTGGATAGTCAAACACTATCCACCATCACTCCCAAAAATTGGCTTTAATCAAATTATGTTGGCATTGGTGGATTGGAAAACATTTGGTCATAACGAGAAATGGGTCATTGGTGGTTGGGTCAATAAATAAAGCATAAATTTGATATTTTTTTATTTTTTTCTTCTTTACCTCATATGCTGATAATTTTTTAGTATAGTAAGCCCTACGGCTATCCCTATATGACCTCCATCTATCAATTTGACTCGTTATCAAGTCAATTTGACCTAATACTAACTCTAGGGTATTGGTCAAATAGGTATGGTGGGTGTTCATAGAAGTGGGCTCCCTCATTCTCTTAATTATTTGCTCAATTTTAATTTTGTTCTCCACTATATGAGCAGTTATATCCTCCTGACTGCTTGGGGGATCTAGTGGAATTATAGGAGGGTTAGGTGGAGGGTTAAGAGGATTAGGAGGGTTGGGTAGAGGGTTAGGTTGAGGATTAGGTAGAGGGTTAGGTAGAGCATGCCAACCTACTGGATAAAAATTACAAATCAAACTATGCAAAATATTCACAAAAAATTCAAAAAAATGATTTAATCTACAAAACTTATCTCTTCTTCATCACAGCATCATTGATATCATGAATGCAGGAGAAAAATAAATGATTTCCATGCAAGATAGAGGGCAAAAGGTGAGTTGGAGGGTAAAAAGAAGAGCTAGAGAGCAAAACGTGAACACCAAGTAGCAAAACACGAATGCTAAGCAAATATTAGAAATGACAATTCAATTTTTTTTTTTGTTTATAGTTTAGGTAACGCATATGCATTACCTTTATTTATATGAATGCATACACATTCCTATAATGCGAACACATTCCTGAAATAAAAGTAACGCATATGCATTACTATTATAATGCGTACTTGTTATGGCACAGGTATTTTGAGCCATAATGTGTACGCATTATGTTATAACATGTACGCATTATTGGTTATGTCCATGAAATTATCCCTCAACTCCATGTACATACCCATTTGTCAATTTCATCCTACAATGCTAAGTAAACTAAATGCAATAAAAGGACAAGTGGAAATATTGAAAATAATTATCGAAATAGTTACAAACCTACTGTCAAATAACTTTCCCTTTCTTTAATAACACCATATATGTCACCAAATTATATTTACTCAAAGACCTGCACATAATTAAGTATCTAAAGTGAGAACAAAATATCCTAATTGTATATGTTTTCTTTGCTACAAGATGAAAGTGGCATTGAGTTTTCAACAACGGATTGTATTCTTATGCATATGCATTATTTTTTGTTTTATATTTGTGAATTTCATTCTACAATGCTAAGTAAATTGAATGCAATAAAAAGGCAAGATAACTGAAAATCTTGAAAATAATTATTAAAATTGTTAAGACCTGCTATCAATTAGCTTCCCCTTTAATAAAATTGGATATGTCACCAAATTATATTTATTCAAATACCTGCACATAATTATGTATCTAAATTGAGAACAAAATATATTAATTTTATGTGCTTTCTTCGCTACAAGATGAAAGTGAGATGGTAGAAATTTTTCAAATTAATTTAGAAATAACATACACATATAACATGAACTAAAAAGATCAATAAAAACCTTATGCAACACAATAATGATTATAACACAATATTTTTTTATAAATATTCAAATTAATTAAGTGAATTGAATGAGTTGTATAAACTAATAACTCGATATCAATGATATAGAAGTTTATTTATTTAATGTATTAAAATATTTTAGTATTATAATACAAAAGATTTAATTTAAATTAAATGAATGTGAAAAATATAACTCTTAATTAAGTGGGAGATGAATTTCATTCTTAATTGTAGTGTGCATGGGAAGGTTGTAATTAAGAAATAAACAACATTGATTTTAAGATTACCTCAACTTCACATGTAAAAATTTTATATTTAAAACATGGTTAATTATATTAAAAGTTAATCGATTTTTTTACAAACTCTTTTTTTTTAAAGTTGAGATATATTATTAGTAAGTCTTGAATAGGGAAGCAAAATATATATATATTTGATATTATTATTTTAGTAATTTCTAGAAGAAACATTCAAAAGTAAGCAAGTTGACTTTCATCCTCTATGATTTAGATTTGGAATTTTTTCCCCACTTTCTTCTTCGTCATCATCTCATTTCTCAACTCCACAAAATGTCATCTCAGAATTTTTGCTCAGCGAATGTGGGTCTTACTCAATTCAATTAAAAAAGGCCATCAGAAGACTGCCAGACCTGTTGATGACCAAAACCGACCATAATGCTAGAGAAGTCATTCATCTTTTGAGAGGTTCTGGACTTTCTGAAGCCTGGTTGCACAAAACTATTGTTATAAATCCAAAGATTATTTAACTCAAAGTCAATGGATAGTTGAAGCTTAAGATGGAATTCATGAAAACATTAGGCTTCACTCCCCAAGCTCTCACAAATATTATATGCAAGGAACCCAGATTGCTTAACATAAGTTCAAGGAAAATCTCTCCATCCTAAAATCTCCAATCTTAAAAGCCTATTTGGTTCAAATGTCAATATTTGCAAGGCTCTCACAGTGGCACCTGATCTTTTGGTCACTGATGTCAAGAAGCAGCTCAACCCAAAAGTGGAGTATGTTGAGAAGAAAATGGTAATTTTGCAAGGCTCGCCAACATTTGTGTATGCCCTCCATTCGGTTTTAAGTCAATGGCTTTAAAATGTGGTGAATAAAATGAAGCATACGAGAAGTCTTAGTCTCTTAGAAGAGAAGGTCCACCAAATTGTGAAGAAGAAGCCTCTAGTACTTCAGTATTCCACTAAGACAATTCAGGAAAAGATAGATTTTTTAAAGATGTTACAGGACTTACACACAGAACACTTGTTTCGAATCTTGTACTCTTCACTTTCAGCATAGAGAAAAGGCTCAAGCCACACTATGACATCTTTAAATCTATAACTACAAAACCACACTCCAAACTTTCATTGTAGAGAAAAGGCTCAAGCCACACTACGATGTATGTAAATCTCTAAATAGAAAGCCACGCTCCATTTGTCCACCTAATCTGCTTAGCATCTTTATGCTAAGAGAGAGAAAATTCCTTCAAAAGTTTGGCCAATGCAATACTCAAGGAAAGTCCACTGATCATACAATTACCTAAAGCATTTTTGCAGCAATCATGGGGGTTTGACACAAATTATTCGTCATTCCTCTAATTGGATGGGTTGGACTGATTTTAAAGGGATCTAGAAATCATTCAAGCCAAGGTAATGTTTTGGTTATTTTTGCCTTTCTAATTTTTTGTCACTGTCTCACTTTTGTGAACAAAGCATTGAATTTGTCAATTCCATCGACTCACAACCTATTAACAAAATGCAAGAATGAACTCACGTTTCTGTAGGGCTAAGTCCCACTAGCTTCAAAGAACAATATTGTTACATAATTTTAATGTTGAAACTTACATAATATGGTTCAATTAGCTTATATTATCTTTCGCTTGTATTTTATGTCTTATGATTCAATTTTTATATTTGTCAATATGTTCTGTTTTGTTTTGCTCCAAATGTGTCACCCATCTTCCAAACTAAAGATTGGGCACCCATTGCTTCACTTGTCAATGCTATCAATAGACTCTTAATATACTAATAACATTGATGTGACAAGTTTCAGTATGTTCTACATCAAATTAATATCATGTATGATGTATCTCATGCAGGCATTCAATGTGATTGTGAATGGTTCTTTACATTTGGTGGGCAACTTGCCATTGCACATTTAAATCTTTTTGAAATTAATTTTTAGTGGGCTACCTTCTTAGTCAGTCATTACTAGGTTTCTAAGCCAGTCTTAGATTCTTCTTTTTAAACATGTTTCCCATTCCCATCCGCAGCTAATAGTAGTATATTTTCTGATCTGCAATCTTCTTACTGCTTTGTAAATCTATTGCAGCAATGCCTTAATTAGCTTGGATTATGTCTTATATTCTACTTTCTATATGAGTAATATCGTTATTTCATTGAGATTTTTGAAGATGTTGTAGTCCGATAGACTTAGTTTAGTTAGTTTTCACTTTATGGTTGACATGCTTTTCATATTTTCTTGGTTTCTAATTTCACATCTCTTGAATTTTGCATTGGTCAGTCCCTTTGCAAATGTTTTAGTCATTTGCAAATTCGAGAAAGTAGCCACCTATGTAATCATGCATTGTGTTCATAGCCTTAGGTCCCTCTTGGACTCGGCTTGGTGACTTTCATTCCAAGGTTCAAGTTATAGGAATATTGACCAAATAAAATAGTACACACAGATTCTAGAATTTCTGAATGAACTTGGCACTTTAAACATTTTTTTTTATTGGTTAAACAAGATGATTGTAATTGGGGCCTCACCCTATTATTTATTTATTTATTTTTGTCACGTTAGACATTATTGACAACTCTCTTTTTTAAAATTATGAAATGTTTAATAATTCAATTTAGACCTAAGAATTTCCCTGAGTTTCTGAACTATGGCATCAATATATATATAATGACACTTGCAATACTAAAGTATCTCATATAGCACTTGTTTCTCTATATTGGAGCATTAGTCTTCCTACTAAACTAGATAGTTTGACTTAACAACATACATTTAGATACATGCAAAATCAAGGATTAGACTAGCTTTATGTAACTGTATTTGTCATGTTGTATGGTTTGATTGCAAATTTGCAATGAAAAAGAAGTATTAGATTGCTCAGAATGGACAAATGCATTACTCTTATGATTGGTTGTGTGCTTTGAAAATTAAGCTTCACCACGTTATTGATGGGACTATACTTTCCTTGTGGATGGGTTCTCCAAATAGCTCTAGGAATTAATAAAAGATTTTAAGCATCAACATGAAAACGTGCACAAAATCTTATAAATAAATACATTGATTAGATTTCTCGAATCATTACTAACATCATGCCACATGTAATAAGGAACTCAACATCACCACAAAAATAGAAGAATTGTCATCCTCAATGAAAGTGGATTAGAACTATGGCTAGCCAATTAGGTTGTCAATTCATAAGGTTTGGTTGAAGAATAGAGCTGCATTGTGTAGCATATTTGCATGCATTAATTGACAAAAGTCATCTTAAGAATATATTGAGTACTTGGAGTTGTCCAATTATGGTTGCTTCCAAACACAGTCAGGGAACTTAGTAAGGGTGAAGGGCTTTTCCTCAGAAACTTAGATCTCACTATTTGAATTGGCCAAAACAATGGCAATCTACTATTTCACAAGCAATCTAAGTTTGGTAGGCTAAATTTTTTTTCTCATTCTCAAATCAATCTCATTGGATTTGGTTCAAGTAATTGAAATCATGTAAAATCTACAAGTCTATTTCTACAAACCCCTAAGATGAAGTTTAGAGTAAGATATTGAAAAATATGGTTCCCTCCAAACCATCCAAAGAAAAAGCAAAATTAGGTATTGGATATTTTTTAAGGTCTAGTTTTCTTATCCTAGTTGAAGTCATTCGAATACTCAATTTATTGCCATAAAGTGAGATTTTGGGCTGAGGGATGGTAATTATTTCTTACCTAAAATAGCTATGGAACTAAATTTTACCTTATTTTATACTTAACCTTTTGTAGATAGAATAATGCCACTACTATCACTACTATATAAAAAATTTAAGAAATTGTCAATAATATAATTTATGAATTTTGAAGGTGTATATTCAAAATATAATAGTGTGTTCTATAAACCAACAAAACCATAGATATATTTTCATATAGATATAGTTAAAATGAGGATAAATAATTGTCATACAAAGCTAACATTTTATATTTTGACACGAATGTCATACCTAAATATGTAGCACCAAATGTAGAATGTCACTTTCACTTTAAAACTTGCAAATACAAAGTTCAGTCACCTGCAATAAATGAAAAGATATCAAAATAAGTACATAAAATTTCATTGGAACGTATTTTAATTTATAAATTACATCTAATCGATAGTTATGAATAGAAACAAAATTAATATATATCACATATATTTAAGGTCACAAGAAATTTTATCTACAAATTAAACATGCACCATCATATGTTGCATTTGACAAGGCATGGTTGTTCAAAGCTAAAGCTATCCGGATTTTATTGTTTACTATATCTCCAATTTCTACTGAATCCCAAAAGTTGATGATGGCCTTTACAAGGACTCCTATTAAATACTTAGTGAAACCTCTCTTATATAATTATATTAGATCTTGAATTTGACTTCTTTCTTAACTAAAAATAGAAGAATTGTCATCCTCAAGGAAAATGGATTAGTACTATGTCTAGCCAATTAGGTTGTTGATTCAGAAGGTTTGATTGAAGAATAAAGTTGAATTATGTATCATATTTGCATGCATTAATTGACAAATTTTATCTTAAGCATGTAATGAGTACTTGGAGTTGTCCAGCTATGGTTGCCTCCAAACATAGTCAGGGAACCTAGTGAGGGTGAAGGGCTTTTCCTCAGAAACTTAGATTTCACTGTTTGAATTGGCCAAAATAGTGGTAGTCTACTATTTCACAAGTAATCTATATTTTTTTCACATTTGACAATCAAGCTCATTATATTTCATTCAAGTAATTGAAATCATGTAAAATATGCAAGTATGTTGCTACAGACCCCTAAGATGGAGTACCAGTGTAAGATACTAAAAAATGAAAATCAAGTGTCAGAGATTTTTTAAGGTCTAGTTTTCTTATCCTTGTTGAAGTCATTCTAATACTCAATTTGTTTTCATAAATCGAGATTTTTAATTGAGGGATGATAATTGTTTCTTGTCTGAAATAGTTATGAAACTGAATTTTGCCTTATTTTATACTCAACCTTTTGTAGATAGAATAATGTCAATCACATACAATGTAGAAATTGACAATTGGGAAAGTTCCTAAAACTGCATAACACTTCTAACAATATTTTGTCTACTTATATGTGCCTTCCTTATTTAATTTTGAGATGCATATTTGAAGTGGACCCACTATTTATTCATGTTATCTGCATAGATCATATATTTTCATTTTCTCATCAAATAAGAGTATGGTTACTTAGATATACTCATTTTCATACATTGTAGCAAGTATCTTGGGCTCAAAGATATTTTTTTCTGGTGATACATGCTTAAATTGGGTTCCTATTGGGTACATAGTTCACACCAAACCCATGTGAAGTTCAAGTTTCTTAAACATTAAAATTAAAGTAAGATGTCAAAAGTGGGAAACTAACATGAACTATGTATTAAGGTGCTAGAATGAAAAAATAAAAATGCATCATGACACAGGGAAACCTTTTCACACTGATAAGGAATTTTTGCATTTTATAATGGATAATGTAATTGGAGATGACTAGGATGGACATGATATGCTTCAAGGGATGAGAACTATGAAATAGTAAAAATATTTAATAAAAATATGGAAAATTCATGCAAATTGTAAAAAATAAATCATATATGTGCATAAATTAATGATTAAACTATAAAATTGTTGAAATAATCATTGATTTGTTCAAAGTTCTAGGAGATTGATGTTGTTATTTAATGGAATTGTTATGGTTAGTTAAGAATGTTTAGGGAACTAGAAAACAAAATAGATCTCTATGTGTTTCCCCACTTTTTTCTTTTTAGTCTATGTGCACACAATTTAAAATCTATATGTTGTCAAAGATGGCCCAACATTCCCTAAAAATTAAGGTATAACTAGATGTTCTCAAGAGGAGTGTTGGCAGTTTGAATACATCCCACCATGTGCAACCATCCCTACAAAAGAGTATGTAGGAAATTGAAATTGAAATCAAAATTAGTATTAATGCTCAATAATAACTAGGAGATGCTTAATGGGACTATAATTTCCACAATGTAGTTCAGATCAAAGAGATCCTCATTTTATTAACTTCATACAAAAATAAATGACCTAAATTTATAAAATCTAAGCATATAAGCATTCAGTTTTAAAGGAGAAAATCTAAATGTATAAAATTAAAAAATAATTTGATAATGATTCTATTTTAAAGGAAAAAAATATAAAAGACTATAGCTATAAAATATTATAACCAATATCAACAGAAAGAATTATCCTCGGTCAAATTGTGTTACCTTGCCAAAGAGAAGAAAAACAAGAATACGTCAAGGAAGACATTTGCAAAGAGAGGAACATTATTATGAAATAGAGGTGGAGGTTGAGCCTATACATCTAAATTAGAAGATCTAGAGTCCAAAGTGTAAATGGCCAAGTAGCTCAGTGGTAGAGCACCAGTTAATTAATATTTTATAAAATAGTATTGTTAAATTTTATTAAAGAGTTTATCAAATTTTATTGAAATCATTTCATATAGTTTATATGATCATATTCATAATTATTCTAAATATATTTACAAATTGTATTAAATAATTTAACTAAAATTTAATAAATATATTTATAAATTGTATTAAATATTTTGGTTAAAATTTAATGGGTCTTTGCTACTTCAGTTTAGTTTGCAACCAGAAAACATAATCAATATGTTAGATTGTGAATTAAAAACTCTTACATGAAACTTTTACAGAGACCTATCGCACAGTAGAAGACCGCTTTTTAAAAGGCACTATAGTTAAAGAGATGATTAAGGTAATTACAACTTTTAAAATTGGAGTATGGATAAAATGTCTTATTATTCTAGTATATTATGATAAACAATTTAAACGAACTATAATTTTACATGTTATCTAATACTTCAGAGTATTTCTAATGTCACAACAATGTCATGCAAAACTATCAATAATACTATGTAGGAGTTCTAATGTCACAACAATGCCATGCAAAACTATCAAGAATGCCATGCAAGACTTATGAAGTAATGATCCATGGGGTCATTGAAAAAAATAATTAAAAAAAGAATGGATCAAGATGAACCATCAATTATCACAAGATAAACATTCAGTTTTAAAAGAAAAAATCTAAATTTATAAAATTAAAAAATAATTTGATAAGCATTCAGTTTTAAAGGAAAAAATCTAAATTTATAAAATTGAAAAGTAATTTGCTAAGCATTCAATTTTAAATAAAAATATATAAATTTATAATATTGAGTTGATGTTTGGACTGATCAAAATTTTAAAAAAAAATATACAAACACTACGGAACTCATTGTTGGTGTCTATGGCTAGCTGTTTAAAAGAGATTCATTTGTGAAAATATTTTTCTGAGTGTGGTATGACCCCCGTGCACCATGCAACTATGAATGACAAAGTTATGAATCTATTTATTGAGAGACTGAATTTTAGCGATTGTGTGCATATAAAAGATAACTAAGGATAAGGCCCTATAGACACAATATTTTCTTGGTTTGTTGAAGCAGAATTAGTAGTAAAGGTGTATTCATTTTCAAAACACCTTATTCTAGACCACCCAAATAGATTCCACTCCCCTGAACTCTAAATGAACACAATTCTCAGCTTTGTACAAGCCTCTACTGAAAAAATAAACCCCCTGTGAGCAATGGAGCAATCCACTATAATCGATTTCATTAATTTAATAAACCCTGAACCCCTAGTCCACAATGAGCAAACTTAAAACCTTGAAACCTTGAAAATCAATATCTGACAAAGGCAAACCTTTTGCAGCAATGATAGTACCAGGTCGTTCATAGATTAATGTAAAAATAGTTCAAAATCCATTTTTTAAGATAAAGGCCCTTGTCATGAATAGGGAAACAAATAAACAAATTTTCAATATTGTAATAAATCCTAAACCCTAGCCAGCAATGTTAAAACCTAAAATTTAAAACCCCACAACGGCATTGTTATATAGAGGTTGGATTAGTACATAGATTGCATGGAATTATTTCATATATTTAATCTTCAAAAATACATTTAAGAATAAATCAACCTCAAGCTTACTCTTCTTTTGCCACTTTTCACAACCTCTCATCCTTGCAACGCGTTTGATCCTTCCTGTATTTGAGCTTACAGTTAAAATCTATTAACAAAGTGAACGATGCAAAATGGTAATTGTTTAAAAAAAATTGCACCTGGACGTCAACTCCAGACAATACAAGCACATTCAAAGAATATGAAAATGCCAAAACTATATTTTTTTGCTACTAACCCTTAACCTTTATTTTTATGTGGTGAATTGATGCAGGTTTTAAAAAGACAAGTTAGAGCCCATCACTCTAACAACCACTTTACTATGCAATAATGATAATAAACTCTGTGTTGAGAGATTCTCATACCTATCATGGACAATAACTATTATTGTTACTCTTCATGACATCATCAATCTACTCATTAATAACCTCTCAATGATTTCCACCAAAAAAAATATTGTTAAATGATC
Source organism: Torreya grandis (assembly GCA_037957365.1). Classification (NCBI taxonomy): domain Eukaryota; kingdom Viridiplantae; phylum Streptophyta; class Pinopsida; order Cupressales; family Taxaceae; genus Torreya; species Torreya grandis. The sequence goes on from JARHVA010007168.1 coordinate 250,013, forward strand.
TTGTTAATATTTTTTATTAACAAATGTGCAATTCAAATAATACATAATTTAATCAAAAATTAAAATGAATTTTGAAAGTATTAAATCTCTATTTCAAAAATACTTCAGCATTAAGTAAATATGACTTTGCACTCTTAACATTTTAGATTTTGAAAAGAAATATATGATGGGCACGTGGAAGCTTCCGTTAGTTCGAAACTTGGAAACGAGAGCATCTTGTGGCCAAAGCCCTCTATTTCCGTGCCAGTTGTCTGTCTCGCGCCCATTTAATCCACGCGCCTTCTGTTCCCGACTTTGTTATGCCACGTGTCAATCATTCCACTCAACACGGCGCCACCAATCTTCGTCCCTTTTGGCGGTTGTGCTACTGGAATATCACTGTCGCTGTCACTTCGTCCCCTTCCTCTCTCCCTCACACAAACAGATTGAACCCCCATTTCATGTCCGCCTCCTTCAACTTCACTTCTTCTTTTAGGTATGTAAAATTTTTCCTAATCTAGTATTTTGCAGTTATATATTTTTATCTCATTCTTCTTTCACAGAACTTTACAGTGAATTTGAGGTTTCGTAGATGTTCCCTGTAATGTGGTAGGAAGAGAGTCGGCATCATTTGCTATAGATACTGAATTTTAAGGGTTAGGCAGTGTTGTTGCCAGTTTCCGAAATCATAAAGCTTTAAATATTTGAGATTTGTATTGCTCAGATGCCTTTTCGCTGCGGTCATTGATTCGTATAATAGCGTGGCGTGTACGTATTTCAAGCAGATGCGTGATGTTCTCGCCTCTTGTTGCTTCGATTAGGTGAGCATTAAGAAAAACAAATGGAGTGTATAACATCGCAATCTCGTGCCCCCAAAAATTATTATTTAGCTCTATTTTTATGTATCAGTTGCAATCCTGTGCAAAGTCCCCTGTTACAGATCTTCTCCAGCAAAGAGGCACAAACCAGGTGGTTGATATACCTCAACAGAGTCCCGAGGCTTGGACCTCACTAGCTCGAATCAAAGAATGGAGTCTTCACAGAACCATCAACTGACCAAGCCGTGTATGGAATCCTAAAGAAAACCTGTTCACATGAATTTGAAGCGTTTTATTTAGAAATATTTTGTTATTTTTGTTAACATCGACAGGCACAGAGCATTAAAGCATGACTCCATTCTGTTGATGTAGCAGCGCATCATCACCATGACATGACTCCTCTTCAGAAGCATGTAGCATTCTTCGACCGCAATAAGGACGGGATTGTTTATCCCTGGGAAACTTACAAAGGTGCAACCCTCACATCCTCCTCACAATATTTTTTAAATTTAATGTTTTAATTAGCCTAAATAGTTCAAATCGAGTCCTTGATATGTTATGGTTTTTACGCCTTTGAGAGATTGGACATAACTTCTTAACATCCCTGGGACAAAATTTTATTAAACACATTTTGTTGTTTAGAAGATTGTTTAAGAAAATTTAGTGTATTTTGTAACGTTTTCTGTATATTGTTTTTTTTCAAATTTATTATATTGTCCTCAGGTTTTTTGTTTGGTTCTATGCTAACAAAAACCTGAATTTTTCCTTTTTCAATGGCGGAAACTGGCCTGTTGAAAACCGTCAGTTTCTTGTCTGTTACAATCGCTGTTTTAAAATTATTTTTATTTATGCACACATACTAATACAGATATCCTAAATACATGTACATGAAAAACATTGGAGAGGTATCAATCTCAAAGTCTTTCACATACCACAATTTTTTATAATTTTATTACTTTCTTCACAAATTTTTCATTGACTGGTGACAAATCATGTCAATTTAATTAAATCAATGTGTCAAGCTCAAAATAAAAAAAGTTCTAAATTCCACCTTATGGTCAAGATATTATGATTTTTTCTATTAAATTCTCTTTAAAAAAATTTAAAAAATCTAAGTAATAATCAAATGGAATATGAAATTTAAGATTGAAATTAAAACAGAACACACTCACTACTCAAATAATTCTAAGTAATTAAAATCTAACAAATCCTTTAAAATTGCTTGTAAGCTAAATAGATTCTCTTGATTTTATTATCAATTTGAGTTATTTTGCCTTCAAATATCAATCGAGTTCACTTGCCTTTAAATAATAAAAGAACACAAGGAAATTTTATTATCAATGTGAGTTCTCTTGCCTTTAAATAATAAAAGAACATGAGGAAAGTGCGTGTGTTGGAAGAAGGTTCTCTTACCTTTATTATCTAAAAAAATTGGTTTCTCTTGCCTTCATTATTTTAAAAAAATTGGTTTCTCTTGCTTTCATTATTTAAAAGTGCTTGTGTGTTAAGTGAGTTTTCTTGCCTTTATTATGTTTTAAAAAAAGACTTTTATTATCTTTGTTATAAAAAATAATGCTATTAAAATTTTTGTTAGAGTAATATGCACACAATGTGTGTGTACATATATATTTGTATGCGCACACACTCATATATCCACACACACAAAGAGGATAAGGGAAAGGTGGCCCTTATGCCATGATTACTATGTCAAATCATAACAGGGAAAGGGATGTCATAGGTGGTTGTGTGGAGCATGCAAAAGTATTAGAATAGTGAATACTCATCTACATGATCTATTATGCATACCAAAACCATAGTGCATTAAGCCAAACCATAATGCACACAACAATATTGGAATCTAAGTTTGTAATATATTACAATCTGCCAATATTACAATAGGGAGTCCCAAGTTTAAATAGCTTGTGAATTTTTTTTTTGTACAAAAATAAATTGTTGCAAAGAAAAAAACATTATTTATGAGTGACTAAATATTCACTAACATAAACTATTCATGGACATAAACATTTGTTATTTAACAACCTCCCTAAATTAAGCCTACCCACTATTCTAATGTGAACATAGACAAAAACTAAAATATATAGCTAAAGATCACTTCTAGCTTAGTGTGAATACACCAACACCCTCCCTTCAACACAAAATTAAGGAGAGAAAAGAGGAAAGCATAGAGAAATCCTTAAATATGGGTGTCATAGACTAGGCCTAGTCAGGGACCCATGTAGAATGAAATATAACTAAAAAATGAGTCACCGCGAGGTTTCTCAACAAGAAATTAAAAAAAGTGTTTGGAGGTGCCAAGAGGCAATATAATACTTGAACACAATATTGAAGAAGGTGCTTGGATGGAATGAAGTGCATCACAAAATATCACTAGGTGGATTGAATGTCACTAAAGATGCACTAGACTAAAATTCACTAAAGAAGAGAAAAATGAGTCACCATAATGTTGATTGGGTAGAGAAACTATTTTTTTTCGTATGAGTGGATAGATGGCACTGCTCTAACACCGAACAAGACAAGCTGACATTTTATTCACCAAAGTAGCTCCTTATGAAAAAGATATTGTCAATGTGTCGAAGATACATAAATAGTAAAGCATAAGAAAGATGACTCAGGTGGTGAGGGGAGAGTTAAGCTTGCCTAATATAGGGGAAAATGTGTGCAAAATAGAGCATCCACCCATGAAGGTAGATGAGTCTTAAGCAACAAACTCCCATGACATTTTATAATTCAATGCAACATGATAAAACCCAAAATAAAAATCACCAAATTATGAAAATTTAACACTATGTTAACCAGAATAACTCCAAACAAACAGAACCACTAAATGATGAAAAACTAACACTATGTTCACTAAAATAACTCCAAACAAGGAGAACCACCAAATGATGAAAAATAACACTATTATCACTAGAATAACTCCAAACAAGGAGAGTGTCAATCAGTTAAATGAAGTCATCATTAATATGAGAGTTTCTCCTAATATAAGGGAGATTTGCCAAATAAAATTACACTAATACAAAGATTCATCAGAAGGAAAAAGGAGTAGTGTGTGGATTAAGAAATATAGTGGAATAAGCATGATGGTAAAATTATCACAAAAGACACTACCACAACTGATCAAAAATCCATCCTAGATGTATACAGATGGTAGAAGAATATGCTTGCATGTTATGAGGTGCAAAGTACATAATTGGTGCATGCAAAGAAACATATGAAAGCATGTATGGAGGATCATGCCTAATTAAAGAAATATCAAGCTTCTCATGCCTGAGTGAAGGTGCATTAAAACTCATGTTCTTTAATATCATCACAGAGTGGAGCAAAAAAATAATTGAGTTGAGATGACATAAATGACATAAAGAGACCCCAATAAAGAGGGAACATATATGTGATAACCAACGTCACGGTGAAAATCCATTGAACGAGCTGGATAGGAGAAACTATTCTTTGTGAATGTTTTATGATACCACTCCCAACATGACCCATGGAATGAAGTATGCAGGAACCAAATGAAAATTTATGATTCTCAAAAAAACCAAGAACATATGCAATTGGATCTGAAGTGGGGTATGTAAGTGGTGCAACAAAAGGAACATCATATATAGATGACTCAGATATTGATGAATCAGGGTTAGTAGGTGCATGAAAAATGATTTTATGTGGAATAGGATCATGGGAATGTAAGTTTAATGTATCAATATGATGTTTTAAACTAGAAACTTTATTCTACAATGAAAGTAAGACAACATCTTTGTTGGAAATGAGTGAGAAATATGTAGTGTCATTTTTTTTGCTTTTTTATTCTCTTCATCTAATGCAACCATATTCTCTTAAAGTTTACATTAGTCAAAGAAAAGGGTATCATTTTCCAATGGTAGGTTATTGTTTGATCTACATGATAGTGTGGATTTCTTGGCATGAATCCATTATAGAAGGAAAAATAGAGGCCTTGGAACACAATAAGGAAATAAACACACTCAACAAAAAGAACCTCCCTATACCACCCTCTTCCCCCTAGTCCCTCCTCAAACTGCTTATGATGATGTAGATTTTGGACAATGATTTGGGACAACACAATTATTGACATAATGAATCAGGCCCTCCCAAAATCTATAGCACACACCAAAAAAATACAAAAAGTGATCCCCAGCATAAATTATATGGCACTTTATACATAAGGTGTTTATAGTTAAAATTATGTAAAATTTAATTACAATTACAATTTGAACACAAAGTGGAACAAATATGATGGCACGACTACAATAATAAAGAACAACTATGCACTTTAAAAAATTTGTGCCTCAATCCAAGTTCTTTGTCAAAATATATGACCTTCAGAAGGTCCAAAAAATTGCAATTGTAAAGTAAATTCTAGAAGAAACTTTCTTTTTTTTTAAATTGGTTACTCAATCTAAAAAATCAATGATAACACTATAACACTTTAAAATAAGCACAATGAAAAAAATAATAAGCTTTATAGGCTTTGAGATGAGCTACAACAAACTTCACAAAATATGCTTGTCAATTGTAAAGGATCAATGGTGCAAGATAAAAAATAATAATCTTTGCAAAAAATCCCTCAAGGGGACTTGAACCCTTGACCTCTAGCAAGGGTAGGTTTTACAAAAATTCCCTTTGCCAATTCAACATGGCATAACTTTGTATAACTGTAAGAATAACACTTCACAAATTGTATTTGAATTGGTAAAATCAATGAAAACATAATAATAATAATAATAATAATAATAATAATAATAATAATAATAATAATAATAATAATAATAATAATAATAATAATAATAATAATAATAATAATAATAACCTATTTTTAAAGAGGTCATTATTGGATGACAACTAATCAATTTAGTAGTGCTAGAGGATGAGGTGGCCATCGATGGATGGTTCAATGATGATACCTTTTCCATGCCAACCAAAATGAAGTAGTTGGCATTGTTTGTGGAGTGTGGACCATGTGGGTTGTGAGGTTACCAATGATGGGGAGTGTACTTGTTGTGTCTAAGTTAATGTGAATGGCCAACACCAATGTAAATGAACATGGTTAATGCTTCAATTAAAACTATACAATGCCAATGACCAATCCAATAAAGGTAATTCCAATGAAACACAATGAATAACAATGGTACGATGAGAGCAAGACTGAGTACAAAGGTGGATGAGGAATGTATGATAGGATCACACAATGTCAATGTCAATGCCAACCAATATCAAATGACCAAGCCATAAAATGTCATACCAATGCCCATGCAATGTAGGGCATTCGAATATATATGTGTTTTTTTACTAATCTTGGCTATATGGGTCTATATGACATGTGTTGGAGATAACATAAAGTCAAAAATATGATATCTTTCAAAGATTTCCATTTCAAACAAATTCATAGTGCACACATGGGATTTTGGGTGTTATGGAGTCAATTGTGATATCCATTTTGTCCAAAAATACCTATATAACTGCATTTTCCTAATTCTCACAAAAACTCCTTACAAATCACCATTAAAAAATACATATCCTCAATCAAAGAACAAAGAATGCTCAAAGTAATGGCTACAATAATGAGGGTTTGATAGAATATTAGAGTGGTGAATACTCATCCACATGATCTATTTTGCATAGCAAAACAACAATGCAGTAATCTAGACCATAATGCACACAAAAATATTGGAATTTTGGTCTTTGTAATATTTTACAATCCACTAATATTACAATAGGGAGTCCCATGTATAAATAACTAGGAAATTTTGTTTTATAGAACAATAATTTGTTATATAAAAAGAACATTAGTCATGAGTGACTAAATATGGAGTCACATAAACTATTTGTACACAAATATTTCTTTCTTAACAACCTCTCTAAATTAAGCTTAACCCTAATATAGTGTGAACATAGACGAAAATAAGATAAATAACTAAAGATCACTTGTAGCCTTGTGTAAACACACCAACAAAGAGTATGAAGCAAGGTTAGTTTCCCAAGTGTGGGAATTTATCGGAAAGGATGTACATAAATGTTGGGGGGATTGCATTTATATATCTAATTCCCCCTTTTGTTGAAGTGTCCTCTCCTTAGTGTCATAACTACCATTTTTTAGACCGTGGAAAAATGTAAGGTTAAGGATGGTATGAATATAAAAAAATAAAGACATGTAGAGGAGGAAGAAGTGATTGGCAATGGATGTTGAGTCTATAATAAAATTCTTCATTGATTTATTGAATGAGGAAATTAGAAACATCCATATGCAAGTCTAGTTGGAGAGAGTGTGGATCGTGACAAAGGAGATGGATGAGTGATATGTGGGTGAGATAAACCAACAGCCAAAGGACCTAATGGTCAATCACAAGGACTACATTGGACAAAGGAATGTATTTGGCATGGTGTAGTTGATGAATGGACCTAAAGTCCTTTCAAATGCAACATAGCATTTCTTGCTCCATGAGGACCATGAAACACTGGACATGGACCATGAAATAGTGGATCAAATCTTGAAGGATGTAATCTTAGAAATGATTTACCATGATCATCAACTATTTGAAAGAATTTTCTCTTTCATGCAAGGAAAGAAAGATTTAGTTGTTGGGTTGGGAATCACCATGTTTGTTCGTGTTAGGATCGAGGTGTTGATCTACTTCACTTCTCATCCTTCAGCCTCATGAGGTGAGCATGTGATTTCCCGCCATTTGCAATTTGGGAGAATAAAATGAAAATAATGTGGTAATGGTAGATGAAGCGGTGGTTTTTTCTCTCTTTATAGATAATTTTTGAACTACTTCTCTGCAATTTTGTATATGTAATAGGGCAATAGGGGCCTGCATAATTTTCCCACACTACCATGATGAAAGAATAAAACCTAGATATATGAATGTATAAACTAAATTATAATATAGAAATACTATTAGTAGATATGCAGTTGTGTGTTTTGTGCTTTCTAGGCATCTCCTTTTCCATTTGCATTTGTATTTTCAGTCTTGCTTTTGTGGCACAATGAGAGAGCTAGAATGGAAGGAGAGAATTGTTTTTTCATTGTGTTGATTTGTAGGCTGTTTGGTAGATTCCTCTTTCTAGTGGCTATGACTATCCAAGAATGTGGTAGGGAGGAGAGACCTATGATTTAGACCTGCTAGGTCCCTTGGTTAGGGGGTTTGGTTGGGGAAGTGTCATACCTTTGCTAAGGTCTTCCCAGCTGAAGGATGGATAGACTGTTTTGAGGTAAAATTAAATATGATGAGGGAGTCAATGAAAGAGATTTGTTGTATCTTGGGAGTTTTGTTGCATGAGTTCTCTTTGGTCACCTTTCAGTCCCAGATTTTTTAGGACTATGTTGGTACGGAATCTCAGGTTGTTTCTATCCTAAAGAAGAATGTATGGGTAACAATTAGAAAGGTCAGGGTCCATATGCGTGTGTGCATAAGGCTGAGTTGGCGCTTTGTGCTAAATCATTGATGTGTAGTTTTGTGGCAATAATGATCCGTCGTGGATTCTTTTGGTTTTTATTTGATGCGATATTATCTTTCTTAACTTGCATAAGTTATGAGCATTGCCTCAGATGCTATTTTTTGTCGGGCTAGGGCCCTCTTCATATATATGTGTGTGGAGGGAGGAGATGGGGGTTATTAAAAAAAAATACCACCAGGGAAAATGTCATAAGAGTAATGAGTACTTATGGATAATGGAAAACTAAATAATAATAATAATTGATTAATAAATTTTTTATTCTTTCCTTTCATTTGATTTGTACACTTTGAATCTTTGTTTTAAATAGATGTCCCAATAATCTAATTATTTATGGAAGTTGGCCTTTTTTTTCAATCTTAGAAATTTCCAGGATCAAAGATATTTGTAACAAAATGGATTACAATTATTTGATGTTAGGTAGCCTACCCTGCATCCTCATAAACTAACTATTTACCAATCAGTGTATGGGATAATTAAACGTTTCCAAATTAACAGTGTGATGGCTGAATTCCCAGGTTTCCGTGCAGTAGGGTTTGGCTTAATGAAATCATTGGCAGGAGGATTGCTTATAAATTTAGCCTTGAGCTATTCCACCCTTCCTGTAAGTCTATTTTGTTAAGCCCAAATACGAAACGCATGATCTTGAAATATTAACGTGAACACAAAATGGCAGGGACGGATACCGTCACTACTATTCCCGATATATGTTAGTAATATTCAGAGAGCAAAGCATGGAAGCGACACAGACGTGTATGACAATGAAGGTAGATTTGATTCTCACAAGTTTGAAAGCATTTTCAGCAAATATGCGCGCACTCATCCAAACAGACTCACGAAACCTGAGTTGGATTCCATGGTTAAAGCTAATAGGGATCCAAACGACCGTTTTGGATGGTAAGCTAAGCCTCTGCCTGTCACCTTAATTCAATTCATCTTGGCACGCTTTATAAAAAAAATTGCTTCACGGTGAAAATGGCTTTAAACTTTTTGTGTTATGCAAGCAGGATTGCAGCCCAGGCAGAATGGGGGTTGTTATATGACCTGGCCAAGGATGACAATGGATTTCTAGAGAAAGAGGCGATGAAAGGTGTTTATGACGGCAGCCTTTTCGAATTTTTCGAAAACAAAATTGCCTCCAGAAATCCACGCTAAAAAAATTATCTACTTAAATGAATCATTGATTGAGGATTTTAGAAGATGCACTGAAGATGATGTAATTATCTGTGTAGTGGAAAAGAAATTTGTATACAATAAGTTGGCCCAACCTACTCCAGAAATACTTCCCAAGAACGTAACAGGGTTGCTTCCTGCCGTGATTCTGAAATTGACGTTTACGTTTTCTTAATGTGGTTTACATGATAAAATCAAACCATCTAAAACATAGACAGCAAATTGCTTACATTTTCTACCTAATTTAAAACTACATTCATGTGCAGAAAGCAATAACAAGAAGCACAAGTTGGTGTATGATAGGGAATGATAATAATAAAACAATGTATTTGTAATCAAATGCAGTTCTTCCTAATGATCTTCAAAGTGTACATCATTTCAAGAACAATAAGAAGCAGGCCAAGTTGGTGTATGATAGAGAATGATAATAAAACAATGTATTCATAAGTCAAATTCAGTTCTTCCTAATGTTCCATCTTTTACATCATTTCAATTTACATCATTTTAAGAACAATAATAAGAAGTCCAAGTTGGTGTCTGATAGGAAATGATAATAAAACAATGTATTCGTAAGTCAAATTCAGTTCTTCCTAATGGTCTTCATCTTGTACATCATTTCGAAAACATCAAGGCCATTTAATATATTGATAAAATATATTGTTCAGTTAATGTGCCATGCAAGGTCTTAGTATCTCAAAGTTGATCATAAACACAAATTATGACTTAATCAAACATATAAGGAACTTAAGAATCAAAATTTGTATATTAAAAATTTCAGGGATTTAACAAACAAATGAAGCATAAAGCTAATATTTTGATGTTTTAGATTTTTGGACAATTGGATGGAAAATGTATATAAATCAATGTGCCAAAAGATGTAAGTTACATATGAGACCATGCATTTACAATTTGATCAATACTTGATGTTGAGCAAATTAACAACTTAATCTCGGAGTTTAAAGAACTGAGTTATTTCAACAATGTTAATGAAGAGATATTGCAAGTTGTTCTTAGATGTTTATATAATTCAATGTTACTTTTTTCTTCTAAACAAAATCTCGAATAAAGAGGTATTTTAAATGAAAATATTTTGACTTGTTGTGATGGATTGGATTCTTGGTCAATTTGATAACATTTATATATTTTTTTTTTTTAAATTATTGTAGCTTGATTTTGCTTCTTTCCAATTTTTTTAGAACTTTTTAGAGTTATAATGTTTGTGTACCTGCTGAAGTAACAATAATATATTCTGCCTCTGTAGATGAAAGTGCAACTAGATTTGGTTTCTTTGAGTTTCATGTAACCAAACTCAAACCAAGTGAAAAAAAAAAAGATGTTGACTTTCGATCATCCAAACTAACTCTTTAATCAGAATCACTAAACCAACAAGTTAAAAAAATTAAGTGGCATAATAATGAAATATCAAAATTGATATTACCTTTCACATACGTCAAAATCTTATTGGTTGCTTTTATATGAATTTCAAATGGTTTAAATATATACCTTGAAATAAGAAAAACTAAATTAGCAATATCAGGTCTTGTGTGAATTAGAAATATTAAGCTTTAAATAATTTTTTTATAGATTATTTCAGCACCACCTTCTCTACCAAACATAATTGAACATATTTATTGCATATTTTGTTTTACAAATGAATATTTCATCCTTACTTTGATTAACCTCCATCTTTAGGAAGTATTGTATGAGACCTAGATATTTCATTTAAAATCATTTAGAATAGCAATTTTGAAATCATCCTTCATTTTATAGTTGATGTCCATATATCAAAAAAAACATAAACATACAAATTTACAATAAGGATATCATTACCTTATTTCTTATCGTAAAGAGTAGGCTCACTCTTGCCTATTTTAAAGGCATTTTGCTGAAAATAGCCATCGATTCAAGTTTACCATGTTGTTGGTGTTCGATTGAGGCCATACAAACCCTTATTTAACTTTTTGACTTGGGCTTCTTTCCCTTCAACTACAAAATGTTGTCATTTTTGTACATAGACTACCTCTTCTAAGTACCCATTCAGAAAAAGCACTTTTCATGTCCATGTGATGTATGTTCCATTTCTTTTGAGATACTAGTAAAATCACCATTCTAATGGTCTCTTGTCTTATCACTAGTGCAAATGTCTCTTCGTAGTCTATGCCATATCTTTGAGTGAACCCTTTTATAACTAGATGTATCTTGTGTCTTGTGTCTTTCAACATTGTCATCACTATTGTGTTTAGTCTTGTAGACACATTTGGTGCTAATATACTTCTTGTCATGTGGAAGTTTTTTAAGTTCCCATGTATCATTCCTATGAATGGAATCCATTTCTCCTTGCATTTCTTGCACCCAAACATCATTAATATAAGCATCCTCAAAACATGATGGTTTAAAATCAGCTTGTATAAATTAAATATAATTTATTACCTCACCTCTTGGACATTATTTATGCACTTGACTTGTTGTACTCTAATAAATTTCACTCAAGCTTCTTACCATCCTTGAAGAACTAGGACTTGAAACTAGACTTGCATTTGGAATACAAGCACTGGATGAGAGATTGCTTGGTAGAATTGTAGCACTTGGAGTTAAAGTACTAGTGAACTATGCATAAGAAATATAATCATAAATATCTTCATTACTAATATATTTAGATTTTTCAACATGGTCTTTACATTTTTCATGACCATACACTCCCCCTTCATAAAAATAACATCTCTTGACACAACAACACTGCTAGTGATAGAATTATAAAGCCTATAGGCTTTGCTTTGTTCATTGTAGCCAACAAAAATACAAGACTCATTTTTTGGATCTAACTTCTTCCTTTTCTGATTAGCTACATGAGCATAGCCTAATCAACCAAAAAATTTGAAATGTTTGACATTAGGCTTCTTTCCATACCATGATTCATATGGATTTATTTAGTCAAGTGCACTAGTGAGATTCCAATTGAGAATATATACTATTGTAGAAACTGCATCACCTCAAAAAGAGTTGCTCAATATTTTTTTTGGTAGCATGCTCCTTTCCATTTCAACCACTACATAGTTCTTACTTTCAATTACACTATTTTTTTGAGGATTTTAGGTATTTATGAGTTGCCTTTTGATGTCATTCAAATCACAATAATCCATAAAAAAAAAATTAACAAAATTCACCTCCACAATCATTCTTTAAGCACTTTATTCTATAATCAATTTCATTCTCTACAAGGGATTTTATCCTCTTAACTTTGATGTTTCAAAAAAAAAAAAACCAACAATTTCATAAATAATAATAAATAAATGTAATGAAATATGATGACTTAGTCATAAAAATTATTTTTGTAGGACCACAAATATCAAAATGAACCAATTGAAGTGGATGATGATCTCTCCATGCACTACCTTTTGAAAACTTCTCTCCTTCATGTTTGCCTTTAACACAATATTCACAAATATACTTATACTCTTCAATGTTTGTCAAACCATAGACCAATTATTTTTATGTTAGTAACTTCAAACTATTGAAATTAAAGTGTCCATACCTAAGATGCAACAACCAACTTGTATCTTCATATGCCATATTGGTGAGGCTTCTATTATGTTCTTCAAACTTCAATGGAAACATCTTATTATTACACATAGGTACAATTGTAACAACATTATTTCCTTGATTCTTGTCATAAATTGTACATTGCTTATCATCAAACAACACTTTATAGTTCTTTTCAAATAACTGTCCAACACTCTAAAAAATTATGTTATAAATGTGGGGTGTACTAAATATAATTAATAAATTTATTACCTTCTATAGTATTAAACCTTCATATTTCATTTTGATGCAACCTTCAAATATTTGTCATCACCAAGTTTAATTTTGGTTTTGAAATTTCTATCCATTGTACAAAACAGCTCATTATTTACTGATGTGTGATTGGAACAACCTAAATTTAGGTACCAAACCTCTTTAGGATTTTTTTAGCATTATCGTGTGGAATGAATAAATTTCATGGAGAATCATCTTCATCCTCAATAACATAATTAAAACTTATACTTTCATTTTCTACTTTTAATCTATATTCCCAATCAAAGTGACCATATTTGTCTTGTCAAATATACCTCTACCTCTTCCTCTTCCAATTGAACCACCTCTTCTTGCTCTGGTTTCTCTTGAATAATTATGATTCTTGTCTTTGCCTTGTCCTTGGTTACATTTGAAATTTACTTTGCCTTGTACTTGGTTGTGCTTATTACTAGTGTTGGTACCTTCACTCTTTGTGATATTTGATTTTGAGGCAAAAAACTTCTCATCACTTTCTTCAAATGTGTCTCTTAGTCTTTCTTCATGGGACACAAGAGATTCAACTAGGTGATCAAACTCAAGAGTAGTCAAATTTTTTCTTTCCTCAATAATGATGGAAAAAAAGTTCCACCTTGGTGTTAGAGACCATAATGATTTTTTCAAAACAACCTATTTACTCAAAATTTCTTTAAGAGTAACCATCTTATTGACTACATGCTTTACTCTTACATAGAAATCACTCACACTTTCAGATTCTTAAATCATTAAATTCATAAATTCTCTCTTCAAAATTTTCAACCTAACCACTTTGACATGTTCCTTACCTTGGTAAGCTTATTCTAGAGTATTCCAGACATCCTTGGCTATCCTTGTACCTATAATTCATGGAAATATGCTCTTATTTATATATGCCTTAATATGAAACAATGCTTTTGAATTATTGTTCTTAACTTCTTTCTTAGCTTGTTTGTCATTAGCTATAATAGTGGCCCAATCAGTTTGATCTTCCTAACCAATTTCTACAACCTCCCATAAGTCTTTTCCTGTGAAAAGAGTCATCATCTTGATTCCCCAATAATTTTAATCATTTCCACTAGATTCTATAATGGGAAGAAAGTAAGAGTTTGACAACATCAATTTTTAGTAGAGAGATCTTAAAACAAAAAATTACAACCCAAACCTTGTTATGATAACAATTGAAGATTTTTTACTAAATTAAATATATCATTGTTTATCTATATATAAACAACTCAACCAATATGCCATACACAGCAAATAAAATTCAAAGATGCACATTTATTCTATTGAGTGTATTTCTTCTTCAATTTTTTTCATTATTTTTAATAAAAATTGATCTAATATAATATATTTATAAAATTGCATATGAACATGTTTTTTTAATAAATACATAGACTATTATAAATATAGCTAAAAGATAAAACTAGAAACTAATTTCTTAAAAACAAAGTAATCTTTATCTATAGCGATTTCATGGCTTTATTCTTGTAAAATGAGCCTAAAGACACAACATGCAATTGCATGGATTTGTCCAAACTAAATTTAGTGCTCAAAAACACTTAACTAGAAGTTATTATTAATTATTTTAATGTGTTCTCTGAGACCGTAATATCTCAAAGTTGATCATAAACACAAATTATGACATAAGCAAACATATAAGGAACTCAAGAGTCAAATTTTGTATATTAAAAATGTCAGGTATTTAACAAACAAATAAGGCATAAAATTAATATTAGGCATCAAAATATGCATGATACATATGAATCCAAGATACATATGAAGCTGTGGACGTTCAATTTGATCAATACTTGTCAAAAAAATCAACATATATACAATGTATATGACAAAAAAACCAACCCACATTCAAATCACAATGCTTGAATCTTGAGACAAGAATATTCAAAGCTACTACCTATAAAACTTAATATGAACATGTGATTGAGATGGATCCAAATGACGTGGAATCATCACAAGTTTCCTTGAATCAACAAAGGTGATTGTGGGATGGATAAATGGATTTCATGATTGTGGGATGGATAAATGGATTTCAATTGAAGTGTATCACAAATACTTAAACATTTTATTATATTAAATAACATGCTTAAATAATAATTAATTTTATTAATTACATTGGTGGTGTTTCATTTTTAGGTATCTCTATTTGAAGTTGGTCAATTTCTTGTACTTACTTTTCATCCCAATTATGTTTATGTTCGATGACAATATTGACACATATGTTCATTGATGATATTGACACCTATCAAATAGGTTTGTGGCACTAGGATAACTCCAATATCATAACTTGTTATAGTTACACCATGTCATTTGAACATCGACATATTATTTTATATTTTATCTCAGGTCAATCAACTTGTAAATGTAATTCCTCACCAAGACATTAATTAGGTGCTTGACAAGGCACCTATTCAAGACTCTATTTTATCAGTTAAGTTGAATATGTTATTGGATTCCATCAATGGTATGCTACAATTCCCTAGGCTATATGTCCTTTGGGTGTCCATGCCCTAACCCTAACCATATGTTGAAATTTAAGGAATTGTGTGGAATTAAAAAATGCTACCTAGTGTCCACCTTTACAAAATAGCTTGATAATAGGGAATTCATCACAACAAGTTAACAATACACAATAAAATCATTACTTGGAATATATTTGGATCTCTAAATTGGGATTGGAATCTAAATTAGCTTTGATTTCATCATAGATTGACCCAATTAATCAATTGGTGCAATCAATGACATGATTTGGAAAAATTGAGCCATGTGAACCTAGTTTCAATTGTGTATGATGTGATTTGGAGCTCAATTTCCCCAATGTCATCACACAATGAACCAAATAGTCAATTCATTCAATTAGGGAGGCAATTGAGGCTAATTTTAGCCCCTTTAAACTAACTACAAGAGTAGGACGTGATTAAAGGTTAAATTATCTTTGATTCCTTCATGAATTTATCTAATTAGTTAATCGGTGTAACTAGAGACATTATTTGGGATAAATTATTCCTTGTGAACCTAATTAATGGCTCAATCGATTGTATAATATGCAATATATGACTTAATTGACCCTAGTTTTATCACAAATGCAATACAGAGGCAATTGGGGCTAATCTGAACCCCTTGAACCCAAGTGCAATTATAGGATGTGATTCGGGGCTAAATTAGCTAATATTTTCTCACATATTAAGCCAATTATTAAATTGGTGCAATCAATGATGAAATTTAAATGAAATTTAACAATTAAATAGAAATAAAAGGTATAATATTATTAATATTATATTAAATTATATAACATTTTATATTATGTTTGTGTGTGTGTGTGTTCTCTAATAACATATTAATAATATGTAACTATATATTATTACATAGATATAACATGTATGCATTATAAAACTTATGCATTCCTTGTACAATAAACAAAACCCTTTATCCAACATTTATTTTTTACCTCTTTTGAGATTTATGTCCCCACTGATATTTTAGGCAGCATTTTATGCCTACAAAGTGGAAGATAAAAGGTATCAAGTTTTTTTTTGTAAATAAAACACAAGGGTTTCATCCAATAAAAGAGTAGTGAAAAGAAGAGTTAGTTCTCATAACCATGAACCACATCCAAAAAAAACTTGGATATGACCCAAATACAATTTTATTCTATTTTTTTTTTACAAAAACATCTATTAATTTTTATTAGTCAAAAATATTTTGAGATGACCAAACCCTTTTATGTCAAAATAAATCACACACACACCACTTGTTGTTTTAGGCAACATGTTGAATTTTCAATGCATTATGATG
The DNA here is from genome assembly GCA_037957365.1 of Torreya grandis. Classification (NCBI taxonomy): domain Eukaryota; kingdom Viridiplantae; phylum Streptophyta; class Pinopsida; order Cupressales; family Taxaceae; genus Torreya; species Torreya grandis. The sequence goes on from JARHVA010007168.1 coordinate 267,088, forward strand.
TTTTTAATCATGCATGTTGTACTTTGAATACTGAAAACATTTTTCAAATGAGTGACATGGAAATTCCACCAAAATCAACAAGAGAATTTATTCCAACCATTTTTTTGTGAAAGACCATATGAACAATTTTTTTTATAAGCATGTTAAGTTGAAACTTTCAACATTTGTAGTGGATTGCCAAAATTAAAAATTTATATCCATTAGGAGAGTATAAGTGTAATTGGACAAGAATTAGTTGGTTTTATCACGTAAAATTATATGACATATCAATTAAAAGATGATAAGGAGTTTAAAAGGTGTGAACTTGTTACAAAACAAATACCCATTTCAAAATTTATGGAGAAATTTAGGGAGGAAATTGATTGAGTATGCAAGGTGCACACACAGAGTTAGATACTTCGATGAACAATTAAATTTAATAAATGACACATTCCCACTTGGTTCTTTTGTTTTAGTTGTTGAATTTGCTGAGAATTACACATTCAAACCACAATTGGAATTTCAATCATAGTACAACTTAATACAACTTTCCATATTTATGCATATAGAATTCATGCATGCACTTGATAGTACAAATCAAGATCAAAAAACATTAAGGGAGTAACATTTATATGTTAGTGATGATCAATCACATTATACATAATACATGAAATATTTTTTTGATATGTTCTATGGAAAGCTAACTAAGAGGAACATTACTTTCAATCAACATCATATTTGGTTAGACAATTGCGCATCATAATTTAAGAATGCACAGATATTTTACTAGTTGAGAAAGATGCATGTTAACATTACCATAGAACATATTTGGATTTTCATTGAGGTTGGCCATCGAAAATGGCAGCATGATGGTGCTAGATCATGTTTAAAAAGAGATGTTTCAAGAGAGGAGTTAAAATTCAAAGATGGCACTAATTTGAATAATGAAAAAACCATTGTTGAATGACGTAACGATCAAATGGGACATGGTGCTTAAGAAAACTCTGGTTTTTTTAATTTATCATTTATGGAGGAATAATAATTAGCAAGGTATGAGGATTTCATGATCATAATAGAATCAAGTGAGATCTGGTCATTTCATCACCAAAATGCAGTTTCTTAGATTATTCATACAAGGCACTTGGCATTTTAACCTTTTAGGGTTTATCTATGTAAATCATAAGTTTGATTAAAGGGTTTATGATTATAAATTATTAAAATAATATGTATTAGTAACCATTTATTTTTTATATAATTTGAATTTATTTGAATTTATAAAAATAGTAATAAATATGTGCAAATAAAGGCTTATCTAGAAAACACTTAATGCAAAAAATTTGAGTACTAAAAACTAGGATATGAATAGGTCTAGGTGTCGTCAACAAAATCCCTATGTTAGATATTCCCCCAGACAGTAGTGCCACACTTGGATAGTAGTGCCATGTGGCTTTGGTGTCCTAAAAATGGTGTTAGTGTCCTCTATGTAGGATTGTTCCTAAATTCTAGGTGCACATGCACATGTGTTTTTGGGTTATGTTCCTACATGCATGAAGTCTAAAACTTTGTATTGTGCCTATAATAACTATTTTATTATACAAACCCTAATCCTATTTACAATTAAGACATGAGATAAAAATTTGTTTTCATTAGTAGGATAGGCTGGACATCCTCAACACCCCATTGTGTAGAGAGTTACCTACATACCAATACTCTACGGATGGATCAAGCCCGATGTAGATCTTCCACCTAAGTGTTGGTGAAAGTGTAAGTGATACTATAATGATAGTGGTCTTGAATGCCTTGATTGTGCTTGATATTATAAATCTAGAAAATTTGGGCTTAGGGCAGTTGTAGATGGTAGTTTGTAGAAGTAGGGTAGAATAGGGATTAATAACCTTGATTTTTCCCAACTTGTTTCATGTTTGAATATGTACTTTGCATATATTTTATATCTAGTGTATAGAGATATAAAATTCATGTATTTATAGTTTTTTATAGCTTGTGTAGATAATAAAATATGCTTAGGCTAACCTTAGGAGGGTTTAACTTATGACAATATATATGTTCGAGAGAGTTAAGACAATAGACACTAGCACCATGTTTGGGACACTAGGACCATGTCAATCTAATGTCCTTAATGTGGTGCTAATGTCTAGTTAGTAGGTTTCTAGGCATGAAGTGCCAGGATCTGGGAATGAAGGTCTAAGACTATGTTTTACCTAACTAGGGATGCATGTGATTTGCACAAAAGCTATAAAAGTGTGATAGAAGGATATAGGATAGGTCTAGCACTAAGATATGAATAAGTTATCTCAAGTGTCACTCTTATCACTTAAATACCAATTTTATGTGATTAAATTTTCCCTCTCTTTATGCTATAAATGGAGAAAAATGTAATAACTAGTATGAAGGAAAAAGAAGTGTACTTGGACTTACCTAGGAAGTGAAGCCCATGTAGCTGAGTTTGAGTGTGTGAATTTAGGTTTGCATATGTAAAGCATGATCTAAATCATGACCTCCAATGAAACATGCATAAAGTAGTCCTTAATAAATATCAAGATCAAAAGACTATGTTTAATAAAGAAGTAACTGAGTACAACTAAGTAAAGAAGAAATGAATGATTATACCTCATTGGGTACGTGATCCAATGTATGAATCTGGTGACAACCTGTGTGTGTACCTATATATAGTGATCAAATCATTGAATATCTTAGACTGAGTTGATAGATTTCTTAATCCTCATATATGTGGATGGCTTAAGAACTCAATCTAGTTTTGAATCCATCATTACCCACCCTTGCTTGGTGAATCATGACCTATGAATAGCTTGGATTAGATTGAAAGTGTGTCTAACTTTTTCATGTAGGTAGCTCAAGAACTCAAGTAGGCTATGAATCCATCACTTCCCACCCACATGTAGTAGATGCACATGAAATTAAATTTCAAAAAGTGATAGAAATATCTAACTAGGTATATCTAACTGTGTATGTCAACTCCTTGACCATTTGGGAACATTAGGTGACTCTGGGCCACTCAGGAGTGACAAACACTACAGACAGAGTAAGGCATGAAAATGGTGACAACATGGAATATGATTTCAAGTGTATACAGTGTAGAGAAAGACAAGGATTTTTCCATTCCATCTAATCAACCTACGTGTAACTAATCATATAGAAATAATGTGTTGTGCACATACCCCTAATCTGATATTTGAATACAGTGTTTTTGCACTGAGTTGTAATAACTCTATCTAATTATCTTAACTAAATGTGGTAATTATTATTCCATGCAATATTCCCCCAATCTGAACAACTAATATGAATCTAAGTTTAACTAGTGTGAATATGAGCATAATTGTCAAACCTTTAGTTGTATCTGTGCAAACCTATACTATACCTGGTGTATTGTTTTAGCTAATCTAAACTTCCCTAAAATTGGGGATACTAGACAATAGGTCCATGTCTTGTATATTAGTTTTATGTGGCACTAGTATCCCAATATGGGTGTTAATGTCTGTCTAGTCTAAAATCTAAGTCAGTAAACTACTTTTTAAGTCCTTATTTTTTCACGTGTTTTACCTATGTCTAATTTTCTAAAATTAAGCCTATATTATATTAAAAAAATTGTGAATACAATGTAGGAGCTTGATATCTATGACAATCCCATGTGAATGCACCCTCTTTTTAGGGTAGTTGTTAACTTATGCAAGAACCATTTTTAAAAAAATAGCTCTACTAAATGTGTTATTTGGAGCATATATGATAACTGCATGATAATCCAATACAATGTATGAACATGATATTAGAATGTAATAGAATCTGAGCATAAAAATGTAATTTAAGATGTATGTTGTATCTATAATTACACAAGGGTGTCAAGATATATGTAATCAGTGTGTATAACAAAAAATATGAGTAACTACCTAGGGGGATGTGGCATGATGTCTATCATGGCACCTAAGTAGGACATGGTAGATGTATGAGGTCCCCCATGGCATCAAAAATTGGTGTGTGTAACAATAAAATACAAGTGGCATGTCCATGATGCATACAAGAAAGCATACATACAAAACACATGAGGCACACAAAAATAGGCCAAGGGGCCACAATACAAGGTACATGGGCACATGTCACTAAATTTGAGAAAGAAGACATACAATGAATGTTAAAATTTTCACATATGCAAGCAAAAATCAAGTTGGCTTAGAGCCACATATAAGGACATATTCAAATATCCACATACATAATCAAGAAAGCACACACAGGGGACATGGGCACATGTCCAAGGCATACATGAATAGAAGTGGCATAGAGCCAAATAACAATGGCATATTCAAATGTCCTCGAATAGAAGAAGCATAAATAATACAATCAAGTTTGAACTAGGAAAGTTATAAATTAAATTATGAATGAATGTATTACACATCTATGTAAGAGCAAGAGGTACATATATTGAGTCTAAACTAGTGATAGTTGGAAAAAAATCTGAGTATGAGTAGTAATGATCAATATCAAGATATAACAATGGTAAAATTGGAATGTATTTAATGTAAGTATAGAATATAGTAATATAAATAGTGTATAGGATGCCCCCAAGTGGGTGAATGTGTCAATTGAAAAACCATAAATCGGTGTATATGCCCCCAGTGGATAGATGATAACAAGTCTAGATCAGTGTATTGGACTTAAGACTTGTAAGCAATCTAAAATCACTCGACAAGAAAAAGTGAAACATATATGTATGATAAAATTGACTATACTAAAATAGATAGCATATGTAGTGTCTAAAAAATAGAAGAAATGCAAACACATTAATGCATACAATCTACAAATTTGGTGTTCTCTAATTGATATTTGAATGTTTTTGTGTTTTGGCATGGTATATTATTTTTTTATTTTTTGGATATAAGTTATGTACAATAAAATGAAAATAAACTATGTATAACGAGCAAGAGAGAAGAAATTATATACAATGGGGTATGAACCATACTAAACGACGAGTCTCATGGGAGACTCACTATCACTGTGACTTGTGTTAAATAAGGGAACTGTGATCATGTGTGTTATGTGAAATGGAAAATGTGATACCATAACCTATTATGAAGTGTAATATGTCGTTATCTTCCTGTGTGGTGGTGCTACGAATCTATGGCATTGACTATGATGCCCTATGAACTGTATGGATCTTAGAGAGACTTCTGATAAAAGAAGATATAGGTGATGTAGGTTCTATGCATTGATAACTTTGAGAACCCAATAATACTGATCTCAACATAAATTGAGTGTAGGAAGGTCCTCTAGAATATATGGCATATATCTAATGTAGGGGTCTCTCTAATAATGATCTTTGTGGGAGAGTATGCATACATGTCGATACGATAGGATTAGACCTTACCTGTACTAGTGTATCTACTGAACCCTATGATGTATGCATAGGAACTATATTCTAAGCAGTAACAAATAACTATGAAATATCTGGTAATAATGTTGGAACTATAACTGGTGATTGTGTTGGAACTACTTGTGGGATAGGTAGAGAATACTCATAAGGGATATCCTCAACTTTGACCACCTAATTTGTGTGTATCTTTTTTAGACATATTTACACTATAAATGGGATGGCTCAGAGATTATATAACCATGGCCTACCCAATAACATATCAAACATGCTTGCACTAGGTACTACTAGGAACCAAGTGGCTATATGTGCTTGTCCAACCTGTAATGGAAGCACAATCTCCCTGATGGAGCTCTAAACATGACCACTAAAGCCACTAATGACTATGGGGAATATATCCTACTCTAAGTACCCTAAATGTTTCAAAAGTGTCATAGTACACATGCTAATGCTTGACCCATTATCAACCATAACACTCTAGATAGGATGATGGTCCATATATGCTCAAATAAAGAGTGCATGTAAATATGTATCATCGTTAACAATATCCTACTCTGAGTATGTGATGAGTGGTCTAGGTGGAAATATAGTATGTCACATGCCAATAATGTTGTGTAATGGGTGTGCCTCCTTTTTAATAGTGTGATATGAAGTTGGTGGTGGATGTTATTGATATGTGTAGTGAACACCTGATGTACTCCTTGCCTCATTCATTGTGTGCTTTGGAAATGCATTTGAGAATATATTTAATGCTTTATATTCTATTTGTTGTTCTTTCAATATCTCTATGGGTGTGCCCACATCAATAATGTTAGACTCAATCAAATCTTGTATCTTATATTTTAAGTCTTATGTATATGTTTGTTGTATGGCTTGGTACCCTGTGATACTCATAAAATGCATTAGAATTGTAGTTATTTGGAAGAGGAAATTTCTTTTCAAACTCTTTAATGTGAGTGAGAGATATGAAATTGAATTCCAAGATCTCTTGTAAAAACTATGCTAGTGACTGTGGAAGGTTGGTGAAGATTCGACACTGAAGAGTAGATAATACCAATCTAGGAGATGGCTCAAATGTTGTTTGACTATGGAATTTTTATCACTCTTTTTATCAATGGCCTTGAACTTGTATGGAGGCTTATTTTAACTCTTAATAGTTTATTTTGATCCATTGGTATACTTGAGTTTTCCCATTGATAGAATATTAACCTCTCTCTCTTTTACTATGTGGCACAAATCTATCAATGTAGAAACTTCTTGAACAAGATAACTATGTCTAATTTTGGTAATAGAATTTGTTTAAATATTTCCTAAAGATATATTTATACCATGGGGTAGATAATATAGTCTTGTATTGTAATACATAATCTACAATAGGCTCGTTTGACTTCTGTTTCAACTATGCCACTTGAGTGTATGATTTCTTCTCACTGATATTGATGGAGAAATGTGCTAAAAACATGTCAGCCAAAGGATTTAATGTTGTGATAAATTGATTTGGTAAATCATAAAACTATTTTAGGGTATAATCCTTTAAATTGCATGGAAACATTTTCTTGAGAATCCAATTGTTGGACACATAGTCCAAACATGCTCCATGAAAAGCACTAAGATGATTCTCTAGGTCACCTTTTCCATCCTATAATGTAATCTTAGGTGCCATGAAACCAGATGGCAAGGCAGTTTCTATTGTGTGATGTGACAAAGGTGTATGTAATAGAATATTAGAATCCAAGGCATGTGATGACCTAGTGGATCCCTTATCGAGATGTAACACCTTATCCTGCAGATTATGAATCTCGTGCATAATGGATTCTACATCTAAAGTAGAGGAACTAGCCACAACAGGTGTAATTGTCAATGAATATTGTTGAATTACAATTTTAGGGTGTGCTAGATGAGTTGGCCCCACCGTAGGTGTAACAACATTATTAGTTGGGGGATTTGAAGATTGACCATTGTTTGTTTTGTTTTTGATTTTTCATATGGATTGTGAGATTTGTGCATGATCAAGGGGTTGTTCCTAAATTCTATCTCTAAAGCCCTATAATATTTCATCTTTGTTGATAATTATTTCATCATTATTAAGTGGAGGGACAGTGTCCTGATTTTCAATGTGTATATAATCTTGCTCTTGATTGTATTGTTCATCTTGAGATGCATTATCATTTAAATCCACATAATCAGGGTGGGAAGGATGCATAAGTGGAGTTATGATAGGTCTCTTTATCTATGTTATAGGCTTGGATATCAAGAATCTGAATATGCTCTATAGCATTACCACCTAGTCTAACACTTCTTCTTAATGTGTGTGTGTGTGTGTGTGTGTGTGTGTGTGTGTGTGTGTGTGTGTGTGTGTGTGTGTGTGTGTGTGTGTGTGTGTGTGTGTGAGAGAGAGAGAGAGAGAGAGAGAGAGAGAGAGAGAGAGAGAGAGAGAGATTTTATAGATGGCATATAATTAAAAAAATAGAATAAATATACTAAAATAGAATATATGAAATATGAAAATTTTAAAGCAACTAATGAAAATAGGAATAAGAGGATACAAAACCTAAGAGGATCTAAGGTTAGGGTTTGTTGAATTAGGGTTGCTTTGAAAAAAAATTAAATTATATTTAAATGAATGAAACCCTAATGTGATATTTGATTTAATGAGCTTGGATATGATTAAATTTTATAAAAATAGAATTTTGTAACCCTAATTTAATGCACAAAAATTTGGAGAAGGCAAACTAGGGTTTTAAGCAATATTCAAAGTAAGTCAAAGTCACTAAATGTTTTAACCTTTTAGGGTTTTTACTTATGTAAATCTTAAGTTTGATTAAATAACTAAGTATTCTAAATTAGTGAAAGAATATACAATAAATAACCACTAATTTGTTACAAAATTTGACTTACTTTGACTTTCTAAAAATAGTAATAAATATGTGCAAATAAAGACTTATCTAGAAAACACCTTATGTGGAAGATCTGAGTGCTAAAAACTAGGATACTAATAGGTCTGAGTGTCATCAACATGATCCATATGTCAGATCTTTCCTAGATAGTAGTGCCATATGGCTCTAGTGTCTTGAAAATGGTACTAGTGTCCTTTATGCAAGATTTTTCCTAAATTTTAGGTGCATGTGTGCCTATGTTTCTAGGTTCTGATCTTGTGCACATGAAGTCTAAAACTATGTATTTTGCCTATAATAGCTAATTCATGATCAAAGCCTAATCCTCCTTTTAATTAAGGCATGAGCTAAAAATGTGTGTTCATTGGTAGGATAGGCTGGACATCCTCATCACCCCACTGTGTAAAGAGTTGCCTAAATACCAATACTCTGAAGAGGGATCAAGCTTGATATAGTTCTCCAATCTAAGTGCTGGTGCAAGTGCAAGTGATGATAGAATGATAGTGGTCTTGAATGCCTTGAGTGTGCTTGAGATTGGAAATCTAGAAAATCTAGGCTTAGTGAAGCTATAGATGGTAGTATGCAAAAGGCAGAATAGGGATTAATAATCTTGATTTTATTCAATTTATTTCATGTTTGAATGTCTTTTGAATCTATTTTATATCTATTAGATAGAGGTCTAAAAGTCATGTATTTATAGTGTTTCTTAGCTTGTGCAGATATAAAATGGGCTTAGGCTAACCTTAGGAGGGTTTATCTTTTGAAAATATATCCATTCAGGAGAGTTAAGAGAAGGGACACTAGTGCGCCATATTGGGTACACTAGCACCATGTGGCTCTAGTGTCTTTAATGTGGTACTAATGTCTAGCTATAAGGTTTTTGGGCATGAAGGACCATGATCTAGAAATGAAGGTCTAAGATTGTATTTTAGCTGACTAGGGATGCTTGTGGTCCACATAAAGGCTTAAAAAATGTGATAGAAGGATCTATTATATGTCTAGGGCTAATATAGGAATATGTTGTCTCAAGTGTCACTCTTAGCACTCAATACCACTTTTAGGTGTTTATGTTTGGCATGTTTTTGTTTTGCATGTGTGAAATTTGTGTGGAATGAGTATGAGTCACAACAATAAGTGGATGAATGGAGATGTAGATCTCTAATTAAAATTGACACATATTAAGTTTCACTGGCATTACAACTTATTGATATGACATCATCACATTACTTAGACCATGTACCTAATCTAGTGAAACTAGGTACAAGATTAATTATTATGTATTAAATCCTCATTATCTATCAACATTGTTATTTAAAAATTATTTTATTTTATGATGTATGACATTTTTTACAATTATTGAAGATGAGGAAAACAAAGAGGGAACAAATTACTTCTTATGTTGGTGCATAGAATAAAAATAACATGACTTCCTTAGTCATAGATGGGGAAAACATTGACTATCCCACTAGGTTTGTGGTAGTTACTAGAACTTGTCTTTGACGATATCCTATCATAAATTTAGATGTATAGTTGTATGAAGACTAATAAATACATAGGAAGACACTACATTATTTAAATTTCATTCTTGCAACAAATGTTCAATTGATTAAATATCATGGGAGGCCATTAAACAAGAATATATAGAAGATTCGTGAGTCCGACCATGAAGAAATTGTTTATACTATCAAAATTAGAGCAGATCCCAGTGGTTTGTTGGATTGAAATTCCAAGGTATGTTGAGTTATAAAATATAAATGTATTTAATTTTATTCATTTTTATTTATTTTTTAGGTAATACATATATATTTTTTTTAATTTCAATTACTTACTAACATGTTTTTTAAGGTTAGTGGTGCCAAATAAGCTTCCATATTCATGCAATTCACACTCTTCGTAAATAATTTCATATTCTTGAATCTAAAACAATCTTAATAAAATCTAAAGAGAAGGTCGGTACTATTATTGCATCTTCTAACCAGGTGGATTTGGAGGTCATGGTAATGGGAGAATGTGTGATTTTCATGTTCAGATGTGTTGTAAGTAATGTATTTTTAAGGGTAGGTCTTGGAAGCAAAAAAGTAAGTTGGATTCATCTATCTTGGTTACATAAAAGATGCATTTTAGCACTGATTAGTATGTCATCTACCATGAATACATATCTAAAATTAGATCACCATGCTCTGGGGTTAAATTATAGGGCTTTGGCATGCATGTGAGGGTTATTTCTATATGTCTAAATGACTTAAAAAAATTTAATGTGCATCTAAAATTATCCTTAAAAATTACAAATTTCTCAAATTGGGAAGGACATTATTGATGCTGAAACAAGTACTTTGTATCCTAACTAGGTGCGATTGGAGGCCAAAAACTTGGTTTTAAAAAATTATTCTCCACCTCAAATGTGGTGGGGGTTCCATTCTTAAGCCATGAAGCAATTTGAACACTATCACTATCATTCATCAGCAATCCATCATAAGAACACTCCAATGCAAACTTGAGGAGGTATAAATCAGTTTGTATTCCTTCTAAGGCAATGAGAAAATGTCCAAGCTTCAAAATCAAAGACTAACAAGGATTATATTTTACAAAGAGAGAGATCCTTCATATAGAAATCCATAAGGATAGAGATAGGTGAGGGAGAATCTTCAAAGAAAGAGGGAAAATGTGCCATCCTCACTATTCATGAATAGTGATCACATGTGATCCTTGTCACACAACATGTGATTCCATTTTTTGAGCCCCACTCTCACATGTGTGACAAAGATCACATGTGATCACTATTAATGAATAGTGGGGATGGACCATTTTCCCTCTTTATTTAAAGATTCTCCCTCCTCTCTCTATCCTTATGGGTTTATATATGAAGGATCTCTCTCTTTGTAAAATATAATCTTTGTCAGTCTTTGATTTTGAAGCTTGGACATTTGCTCATTGTCTTAAAAGGAATAAAAATTTATATGTGCCTCCTCAAGTTTGCATTAGAGTGTTATTATAATGGATTGTTGATGAATGATAGTGATAGTGTTCAATTTCCTTACATTTGTCCTCTTCATCCTTGCCTCTTTGTAAGTAAATCATCTTCTTGTAGGTCATATGGTGTGTGTCAAGTAGATTTGCATAGGTTAGGTGTGGAGAACTCTTCATGTGCATCTTCTTTTAGACCTCTTGATTATCCCTCTTGATCAATGCATAAACTACAACCTCCATATTGAAACACTTATTTTGGGAGACTTATTCTTGAGGAGTGCAATTATATTTTAGTTTTATTCCATTCCATTGTGCAAGTTACAAGCAAGTGGAAGATATATACATTTTGGTGCATCACATTTTTAGTGTATGTTCAGTTTCTTTTATTGTTCTCTCTGCATTTTCCTTACTGTAGTAATATAATTAGTCAAATTTTAGGTGATTCGCACAAAGAACCAGCCCTCTCTAGATATTCTCTCCATCATAAGGTCACCCACACCTTGGATATTTTCCATTATATTAGCAGGAGTGAGGATAAGCTCACATTGTCACAAGGGTGATCTCCTAAGAGATAATAGTTTTTGGCACACCTGGTGGGACAAATTTTCATCTACTAAAGAATTTTTGGTGTTGTTATCTAGTACATCAACATTTGGAGGCATGTTCACAAGCACCAATGGCAACTCTGAGTCTACTTTAGCTAGTTTTAGCATCTTAGGCATCCTTTTTAGGTATAAAGTTAAGTGATTTTAGTAAATTTATTATTTCTAAGCCTTTTCTATCATTTAAATTCTATGAGACATCTCTCATATGGTTGGGTTTAGGGGAAATTCCATCTTTCCACCTCCCTATCATGAATGTTATCCTCCTTATTAGCCATTTAATGATCCAAATCATCCTTATGTGTTCAACTCTACTCAAAACCAACTTATTCATGCTTATAACCAACCTCAAAAAGGCTACCTTTCCCCTAATCATCATGGGTATCCTCCTAGTCAGCCCCACAATATGGATAATATGGCTAATATAAGCTTGAAGGATATATTGTTAGACATACAACAATAGTTAGATGCTATTCCAAAGGAGAAAGAGTATAATATGTAGTAAGAGGAGCTTACTTATCAAGATTATCTCCATCAATATAAGATTAGTGATCAAGAAAGATATGAAAAAGAGTGCTTGGCTAGACAGATTGTAGCCAAAGAGGAGAAGATGCATCAATTGTTTATGTAGATGCAAAAGATTGAAGCTTAGTCAACCTCTTCCATCCCAAGTTTTAAACAAGCAAATCCTATAGCTCAGGCCCAACTCACTCAAAAGGAGGCTCCCAAATTCAATATCCCAAGCTTCAAGCAAGGTAAACCTTATAAAGTTTCAAGTAAGTCTCCTTGTTTTAAAATCCCAAGTTTTAGAGGTCCCATTTCTTTGAGAGGTTTCATACCTATGCAAAATCAATATATCATTCCTCAAAATTCTCCTTCAAGAACCTCAAAATTTTCAATCATGGAGACTTTCTTGGACTATGACTCCTAGTTATACCATGCCAACCCTTGTGAAAGAATCTTCTCCTATGCCCACCCAAGACCAAGAAAGAGAAAATGTCTTAGAAACCACACCAATGACTTATCCTAGTTGGAAGGACACTCTTGCAAACTTCAAGTGGTCTAGTGAACTCCCTTGCCCTTTGAAATAAGAACCTATGGTGTGGAACATTTAAGAGGAGTATCCAAATAAAAATGAATCCATGGACAGTCATGATGAGGACATGTCAAGTGTGTATGAAGAGGATATTTGTATTGGTACTCCCCTTGGTGAGGACAAAGGCAATTTAACTTTTAGACATGATGAGGAAGAAAAGAGTAAAGGATATGTTGGCTTGTTTCAAGAGATTCTATTTGGTGCAATTGAAAATGAGCAAGGTGAAGCAATTGAAGTGGTTGCAATAGTCAATCAGTCAGCTGACCATGAAAAATAAGTTTTAGATGATCAAGAGGAATAGTTCTAGAGCTTCTTGATAAACTTGAGGAGCTTGTTTTAGTGGAGCTTCAATTAGATTCCCCTCATGGTACTTCAAACAAGCTAGAGGAAGATAGTCCTACAAATCATTTTTTTCAAGAGGAAACCTTACTAGATGATGACATATTTTAAATATTCAACATGGGTTACGGGCCTCTCATTTCATTTGCAGACCTTGGTACACTCTTGGAAGATAATATGGATCTCTTTTGGCCACAATATCTAAAGGAAAAACAAACTCAAGGAGAAAATTCTCCTAGGATGCCATCATGTTCATATCAATCTGATAAGTTTTATTAGCTAGCTATAGTAGATGAACAAGTTAAGAGACTTCAAGAGGATACTAACATCCAAGCATGCTTCTTCAGCTAGTCATATGAGGTTCATGTTTTAGTAGGGCTTACAAACCAATGTTTGGCCATCTTAGAGACTATTACCAAAGAAGAACAGCAACAGAGGTTAGAGGTTGAAGTCTTGGACTAGTATGTATTCATTGTAAATCTCTTTGCTATTGAATACCTATTAGAAGGCATGCCAAATGGGTTGAAAATTAGTAAGAAGACTCAGCCAAACAAGAGGACAGTGAAATGTTCTCTCTTAAAACTTTGCATAGCTCATGAAGGAAGTGATCTAAGAAGCTTTCCTTTTGATCCAAGAGGATCTGAAAGGTTCTTTGTACATAGTAGTTTAGTTATATTTTATTTCCTCTAAGTGCCTGCATGCACATGTAGTTGTTGTTTTGATTTCTTTATTGGTTGTTTGGAAGGCATTTTCAGTCCTTCCAAGGGATGTTTCATCCATGGTTACATTTTTACATCATATTGGTGAGGAAAAAAATATGACTCCATGCCCAATGGACTGCATAAGGCTAATGGTCGTGTTTAGCAGGCAATTAGCTTGTAGAGGTCACCAAAAATATTAACTATTTCCAATCACCATTTGGTTACAACTAAGATTACAAGGTTTTATTTTACTTCATGATTACTATTGGGAGTGATAACACTATCCATGTAAACACTATTAACTATTCACTATGGTGAGTTGGCAGTGACTAGGTATGTGATGTGGCATAAAGATGAGGTGGAACTTATGTGATGTGGCATGGACCACAATGAATATTTTATTGAGGAAAATATGAAATGACAAGAGGTGTGGTATAGCACATCACTAAAATAAATATCATCTTGTCTTTAGTGATCACATGTGCTTGATATCACACATGTGAGATTGGGGCACAATTTTTTGGGTATCTCCATTTATTTTCATGCCTTAAAAGTGGTCAAGTTTTGATTTCAATTTGTCATAGAATCTTGAGAAGAATAAAAAGAGTTACTATTGCTAATTGGGCTCACACATGTGAGAGTGGGGCTCAAAAAATGGAATCACATGCAAGTGATTGATCTTGTCTAAAGTGGAGTCCACTTTTTTGACCTCTTGCACATGGTGACAAGGATCACATGTGGTCACTATTCATGAATAGTGAGGATGGTGAATTTTTACTCTTTCTTTGAGGACTCTCTCTCTCTCTCTCTCTCTCTCTCTCTCTCTCTCTCTCTCTCTCTCTCTCTCTCTCTCTCTCTCTCTCTCTCTCTCTCTCTCTCTCTCTCTCTCTCTCTCTCTCTCTCTCTCTCTCTCTCTCTCATGGATTTCTATATGAAGGAGATCTCTCTTTGTAAAATATAATCTTTGTCAAGCTTTGGTTTTCAAGCTTGGACATTTGATCATTGCCTTGGAAGGAATACAAACTGATTTGTGCCTCCTAAATCTTGAATTGGAGTGTTTTATGATATATTATTAATTAATGGTAGAGATGGTGTTCAAATACCTTGCATTTGTCCTCTTCATCTTTGCCTCTTTATAAGTAAATCATCTTCTTGTAGTTCATATGGTGTGTGTAAAGTAGATTTGCATAGGCTAAGTGTGAAGAACTCTTCATGTGTGTCTTATTTTAGACCTCTTGATTATCCCTCTTGATCAATTCATAAACTACAAACTCCATATTGAAACACTTATGTTAGGAGAATCATTCTTGAGTAGTGAAATTATATTTTAGTTTTACTCCATTCCATTATGCAAGTTACAAGCAAGTGGAAGATATATACATTCTTGTGCATCGACTTTTTAGTTTATGTTCAGTTTCTTATATTATTATCTCCCTTTTCCTTATTGTAGAAGTACAATTAGTCATAGTTTAGGTGATTTACCATGGGAACCAGCCCTCTGTAGAGATTTTTTCCATCATAAGGTCACCCACACCTTGGAGAGTTTCCATTGTATCAACAAGAGTGAGGATAAGCATACATTCTCACAAGAGTGCACTCCTAAGTGATAAAAATTACAATTAGATCCACATCCAAAGCTGCATTTTTTCACCTACTAACAAGTCATCTACCAAGAGTTTATAACCTTTTAAATTCTTTTTTGGAATTTTATTATTAATTTGTATGATAGCCATTCATAAATTTGAAAGAGATGCATTCCATGGACTTAAAAAGTGGAAGGTGTATTAGTCATTTGGATACAATTAAAATAATTGTACTGGTTATTAAATTTCAAATATAACTTAATTTAACGTTTACATTATGAGGGACCACTATTAGGAAACTATGCACTCTATAGCAATGGAAAAATAAAAGAATGTAATAATAGAGATAATTAAACAGATAGAATATCCAATATACATGAGACAAAACACAAGATTTATGTGGTAAAACCTTAGCAAAGCTAAGGAAACATCCACGGTGCAAGATATCAAGCTTTATTAATTTTAAGATGAATAGATTACATGCGAACTCGCTAAGTAGATTACATGTGAACTCCATAAAGATATATATGCCTAATTGGCAAAGCAATGTTAGGATTTTTCCTCCTAAAAATAGAGTGAAAAAATGCCATTAGGACTTTCCTTCCTAAAAAGAGAATTCAGTGGAATTCGTCTTCTTAGAAACAGGGTTTTGACTCCTTGATTTTTTGCTTTGAGGCTACTACCCATGAACCCCTGTTGGGGGGGGGAGGGGCTCCATAAGATGTCACCACCTCCTAGACCCTCCTACAACAATAGTAGGGGGCCATTGCCCTCCACACCCTATTGTCAAGGAGTGAGCTATAAACCGCATAACAAAATGATCCAAACTTTAACTTTGTTTTCACATATCTAACAATCACCTTGTATTTCCATTATATAAAAGGCACCTAATGTGCTTCAAATATGAAGTGTGCATACCTACCTTCCCCAATGAAAAAAATAAAAATAAAATCCTCTACACAACAATAACTAGCAGCATTGTACTGAATAACAATATCAAATTAAATAGGCTATGAAAACAGAAACAAATGAAAAATATAAACGTTGCACATATGTAAATATTTCCATACCAGTAGTAACAAACTAAGAATATATAAATTATATGAGTATGAGGAGTTCGTGTTGATGATAAATATATATATGCAAGCTATCCAATCAATCTTTCAAGATGTTTCCTATGACGTTATCCATAACTAACTTAATAACCACTGAAAGAAATATTATTAGTGTGCCATAGAAATATTATTAGTGTGCTATAGAACCGGAGGAAGGCGCCCAGGATTTAGGACCTTTTGTTCTTTTTCTCTAAGATTTCAAACAAACTGCCATCATACATTGCCCTCACTGTTTCTTTCTCCAGAAAACCTTTCTTGTTCCTTATCAGAATATAGAGAAACAGCCATTCAAGCTCAGCTGCAAGCCTGCGTTCATCATATTGTTATATATTGTAAGGTTACGGAGCATTGGAAAACATTAAACTCTGAATAATTATTGTGAGAAGTGATATTGATGTGACTTACGCTCCGAATAAGTCATTTAAATCTCTGTTGCCTTTTAGCATGGCCTGCATCTCGCAGAATGAGAGCATGTCCGGATGTTTACAAGCATATTTGCTAAATATGGCATCAAACTTGGTTGGATCGAATCTGCCTTCAGTGTCATACCCGTCTGCGTCACTTCCATGTTTTGCCTTGTGAATATTGGCAATGTATATTGGAAATAACAGTGATGGTATCCATCCCTGTATACCCGCAGTCACGTCTCTAATTAGAACCAAAAACATTATGACAACGCGTGACACCTCTCATATCTAAAATACTAACATTGGAAGAACCTAAAATGAAATACTCACAGGAAGAGTGGCGTAGCTGAAGGAGACATTGATAATCACAGCGCCCAGAATTGACAGAAGAATGTTAAACCCTATTATACGAAAACCTGCATGATATAACATAATAATGAATTATTTTTGGTTTGAAAGAGCACTTCCATTAAATTAAATAAAAATAATACAATATAAATTATACCAAAAAAAAAATAGATGAAAAAGTCACACTTTAAAATAAGAAACTTTATCAATACCAATTAAAATAAGGGCATTAGTTTAATAATGACTTATAACCTTAAAAGTAATAATTTTTAAGTTAAATAATAACTCTTTCAAAAGTTTTACATTGGTGAGGTGATGCAGAAACCAAATTCCTATAAGATTGACAAGGTAAATATGATTAAAAATTAGCGGTCTAAATAATTTGCCTCCATATTCGACATTTGTTTTTGATTAAATATAAAAGTTAAAAATTAAAAAAGGTTTTTATATTTCATCAAATGCAGATGTAAGAATACAGAGACGAGTTGTTTAGAGTCAATATGACAAAAAAATTAGCAGTTTAAATAATTCGTCTCCATATTCCTGCATCTAACTTTGATCAAATATGAAAGTTAAAAACTAAAAAGAAGCTTCTATATTTCATCAAAGCCAAATGTAAGAATATGGAAATGAGACAAATTGTTTAAACTGTTAATCTGAAGGGACTGTTTTACTGTGTAATATTTTGTATATTATTATTTAATTAATAATAGTTATACTGAATCGTTGTAATATAGAGACCTTTGTAAGTGTCCCAAGGATAAATAATCCCGTCATTGTTCTTATCAAAGAAGGCGGCATGTTGTTGGAGGACGCTCATGTTGTTGTCCCGATGATCCACAGATCCATTTATGTGCGCTGGATCTACTGCTACTAGAGCCCTTGCTAGATCTACAAAGAAAACAGCAAAACTAACATCAATTCAATATATGTTCTCAAAGCTACAATTTCTTAGAATTTTTAAGATCTTACATGGTTTTGGCATTTGTTCTTGAAGGTGGGTATTGAGCTTTCGTTGAGCAGTTATGGGTGCCAACGCGGCCACAGTTTGCAGGGACCTCTCAGATGGTGGCTCCATCTTTTGCAATTCCTATTTCAGCACCAAAGAATACAATAATCATTAAAAAAATATATACAATACAACATGAAAAAGGGGGATTATATAACCCAAAAAAAGCCGAAATGAGGAGCTTACGTCGTACTATGGACTCAAATTACGGCACCTTAAACAATTTCACAAGTTTTACAAATCTACCCAAATAAGGAAATGACAATAACATACAATAGCGTGCATGTATTTCCGGTAAAAAAATTTATCACCTTTGTTCCCTTTTGATAGCGTGAGATATGATTCATCCTTTAATGGTGATATTGGTACCCCAACACAGTGATTGTTATTTCGTGAACGTAAACGGACACAGATTTTTAGCTTTCGTCCTTTCCTATCATTGAACATGCTATTACAAACAAAACGGACAAAGAGATTCGTTGCTTTCGTCCTTTCCTATTATTGAACTTACTATTGAAAACAAATTATGTTTTCTATTTGTACCTCTCATCTTCTCCTTTGCAAATTCTTCAACCTAGCAATGGAATTGAATGTTAGCTTGACATGGATTTATAGGGGAAAGGATGAGTAGTTGGGACCCTTAATTTTAGGGATCCCACATTTTTCATATTATGCTACTTCATGTTTTACAAATTTAGATTTAGATATGTTAACATTTTTTAAGTATGAAAAAGTCGTTTAGGAAGAAAATATATATTCTAAGAAGCCATATAATGAGTTATATAATAATATTTTCAGCGATATGTCAATTTTCATACATATTTTGGGTCCAACTAATTGTTAGGACCAAAGGGATCAATAGTTGAAAGTAAAAGAGCCAACAATAATTTTCAAACAAACAAATTGTTTTATCATTAGCTTGTAATTTTTACACATAAAGCATTGACCAAAATATATATGATGAAACAATGACCATATTGGAAGATGTGTGTGTGGTTCATTAATGTGAAAACCAATGCCATTTTCCACATGATTTGGCAAGCCTTTCTTCATTAATGTGGCAAGTTAATGTTGCCCTGCGCACCACCAACTACCATCTCTCCCTGTGTTTTCCCGTACCTCCTCCCCAAAAGTAGATGGAACTACCTAAAATTTATTGACCATGCTGCATTACACAGAGGAGTTTCATTCAGAAGAATGGAAAGATGAAAGCTTGTGCATAGGTGTGTTTCCTATAATTGAACCAATAACTGTGTTTTTTTATGTTTTTGCATGGTTGTTATTTTTATTGTGTCTTCTACATTAATGTTTTTTGCTACGTGCCTTCTATGTTCCTCAATTTGTTTTTGTGCCTTCTTCGTTCATGTTTTTTTACGTGCATTCACATATGAGTAAACATTTACTGGTATGTTAATAGACTGACATAGTTGTTGTTCATATGTTTTTCATTCACTCTATTGTGTTATTTATATATGCGACACATTTCTGTCAAGTTGAACTTGTGATGGAAAATGCATGGCTCATTACTATGGAAGCCAACACCATTTACCACATGGCTAGCTGGGATTTTATCCATTATTGTGGAAAGTTAATGCCGCCTTGCATGCCACCAACAAATTTTCCTGGTTATTTATACTTTTGCATGATTGTTATGGTTATTGTGTTTTGTATGTTCCCGTTTTATGTTGTGTGTTTTATATGTTCCTTTTTCTTTTATGTGTTTTCTTTCTTCATATTTTTTTGATATGCCTTAACATCTAAGTAAACATTTATTGGTACGTTAATGGAGTGATGGAATGTTACACCAACAAATGTCTCTATCTAACTTTTGCAAACCTTCTCCCCTCAAACAACCATGGAACCTACCCAAAAGTTCTTGACTATGTAGTGTTTCATAGAGCAATTCCCATCAATAGAATGGAGGAATGAAATTTATTATTATTGTGCCTTCTATGTTCTTGGTTTTGGTTGCGTGCCTTCACATCTGACTAAGCATTTGTTGGTATGTTAATGGAATAATGAAACATTACGTAATGGTGTGTTTCCTATAAATGAACCCATAAGTATGTTCTTTCTCTTTTCGTGTGCCTATTATCGTTATTATGCCTTTTATTACCATGTTAGAAGATAGTTGTTGGAGGGATGAAACATTACCCATGTCTGAACCCACATCATTGGCATGTTTTCATTCACATCTGACTCCAAATTTGTTGGTATTTTAATGGAATCCCTAGAGTTTTTATGAATTCATGTCATTATGTGCTTTATATATGTCACTTTCTTTATTTCCTTGCATGTCATGGGTTGGGAGATGCAGCATTCACTAGTGTGTGGATATAATCCCCAATGGTTTTTATTCACATACCAATAAATATAATTATCTTTGTATCAAAATTAAGGTTTCCATTCACTTCACAGAGAATGTAATTATTTTTTGTATCAAACCAAAATATTTTATGAATTTGCGGTGATGTGTGCTTTATATCTATTTTATTTCCCTACATTAATGTTATACGAATGAAATGTTACATTCCTTAAGCAACCTGCAAACATTTAATGTGTTACTAAGCATTTACAGATATGAGGATGGAAGCCCCATAGGTTTTGCATTAACAAAGGAGTAGAAGTTATTTTTTTATCATAATTTAGACTTTCATTCTCATTACAGTAAATGTTGACTTAGATGCATCAAGCCAAACCCTTTTATGAATTTTGGTTGTTGTGTTATTCATATGTTCTTGTCAATAAATTTTGTTGTGTTATTCATTCACATTTTATAAGTTATAAATATTCTTTATCATCATTTTTTTTGATAAACAACTGAACATTTTCTGTTGTGTGGATAGAAACACTAAAATGTGTTGATATGCTCTTTGAATTAATATGGTCATTAATATAAAATGAAGGGCCATATTGAAAGAAGAGGGCATCCACAAGACTCAAAACTTACTGGTATGTGGATGGAATTCATGAAGGTTTTCATTCACATAACAGTAAATGTTTGTGTTTTGGTCAAAAATAAAAATTTCATTTACATACCAATAAATATTTATGCATTTCACTTAAAAATTGTAATTCCACTACTAAATGTTGAGTCAGATCTATCAATCAAAACTCTACTTTGGATTCATGTTGTTGTGTTACTAATATATAGCTAAGTAAATCATTCACATTTTCCATTATGTTGTTGTGTTATTTCTATGTTGTTGTGTCATGTTGTTCATATGTTTTTCATTCTATTGTCTATGTTGTTGATAGGTTTTCCATTGTATTTTCAATTAACATATCCATGCATTCTTTTTTTGAACAAAATTTGAATTTTTGTAAAGGGTGAATGTTTGTTGGGCTGCTCAATTCACAAAAAAACTACAAACATTGTGTTTCTTGACACTTGTTTCATTTGCAAAGATTGTGCTACATTTATTATTTTTACAATGTGTTTATTAACACAATATATATTTTTGAAGTTTGAAATACTCATACAGTTTTAATTTTTAGAACTTTGCAAAGTTTGTAATGTTCAACTTTTTATTTCTTCTATTGTTTATTTGTATTATTGATGTTTGTTATCTATGGGTAATGATGATAAATTTTGAAGTCTATAGTGGAGAAGAACAATGGCCAACTCACTTTCAGGTGAAAGTATTTTAACTTTCATTAAGCTTATGATCCATTTGTAGACATAATGGTAGATAACAATTAAACTTAATTATAATACATGATGAAACTATGTATTTAATTATATTTATTAATATACTTCTTTACATTAGAAAATAAACTAAATAATTTTCATTATATGTGAAAAACAATGGATTTATCTATGGTAAAATAAAAATTACACCATCTAAGGTAGAAAATTTGAGTTTTACCCTTCATTCCCTATATTCAAAAATAGAGTTGTTGTTGGTCCTTCAACAACTATGTTCTTAGTGGGATTTGTTTCCATGTTAATGGAAATAGGAGGGCTGCCACTAGTTCACTAAAATTTTGTTTATTTTATTTAGAAAGAAAGTTGTAAAACTTGAAAGAGGGGTAGGGTTAGTAGAATTTGATATGTTGTACACACATGAATCCAAATGATTGTGGATACTCTTCATTGTTTGAGGAGGATGACCCATAGATAAGAAAACACTAGAAGAGAATAGTTTATTAGTGAGATAGTAGGATGGATTGCTTAGCATGAGCTAGATCCAAGAAGTAAAAGCTTCCTTGGAGGCTGTCAATCCACACTTTAAACACACTCAAGTTTTGATATGTTGAAAATAGGTGCTTGCATGAAAAATAGAAGGTAATAAAATCAAATACAAGAAATGCTTGAAGAGAAAGAAGTGATGTTTTGACTAAAATAGCAATAAATGATTGAATACTAATGCTAAATTACTCAAACTTGATTTAGAAAATAAGTTGAAGTTCTATGGTAAAATAGAAACTTAGAAAGTGGAATTTAAGTATAGGAAAATGGGTCAAATAAACTTGTTATTGTAAAATAACACATAGTGACCGTCAACGATCTAGGTATGACCATCGACAGTTAGGTGACTGCTAGCAGTTGTTAACCATTGACAGTTAAGGAAGTTCATCAGTGGTTACATAAGATCCTTGATAGTTATTGTGGGATCTGGTTTGGAAAAATAAATTTATTGAGGGGAGTTATAGAGAGGTTTTGGGTGTGGAGTTTGTTATAATGTTGGTCATAAGACAAGAATTGATACTTAGAGGTATCTAGTTCAGGGATTAGGTGTTTGGGTGAGTGAAATGGGTTGTGGATGGTTTTGGGTAGGAGGTTAAATGTCTGGAGTTGTATAACTCCAACACAGAAAAGTGAGGTGAAAGAAAAACAAAGAGGAAAGACATGAGCAATGAAACAAATAGAGCAAATTACTAAATCTTGATAAAAAAAAAACACATATACTTAGCTTTTGGATTTCCCTAGGAGTTAGAGCCTCTTGCACCTGCCTGATTGATCTTGATGATGATGATCCTCCTCTCAACCTTCTCTTCATCTCTTAATATAGAGGAAAGGGAGGTTCCAATCAAAGGGTTTAACAAATGGTTTATCAAATAGCCCAATTATGCATTATTCATGCAAATAGTTGGCTAAATTTAGACAAATAGTAATCAATGAGTGAGTTTCACTTGAACTATTCCTTTGATCATTCAAGAGTTTAACCATCGATGATCAGGGTCAACCATCAATGGTTAGGGAGACAATTAAAAAGGATAACTTATGGTTGGTGGTTGAAAAGTTAGGAAATGGTCCAAAGTAATAAAAGGGGGTCATGGGGTGTTGCAATGACTAGAAATGCATTATGAGATTTTTGAGTATCTACATTTTTCCACTTTTTGTTGTGTAGATTGTATCAGCAAGCTGAAAAAAAAAACAAAGAAGTTGGTAGAAGGTTAGATGCCCCGAGTATGGGAGGAGGTGATCCCCCTCAAATCAGGAATCGATGAGGTGATGTAGAATTAGGTGTGGGTTTGATAAGCAGATATGTGAGTGGCAAGGCGGGTGACAAGGTTGGTTGGGCATTTAAGTGTGAACAAGCACAAAGAATGCAACTAAGTGTGATATCATAGATCATGCATAGATTGGGCTACCATAGTTGAGGTAGGTGTTAAAAAATAAGGATGGAATAGAAGGACAGGTGACAGGGTAACCAAGACATAGTGTTAGGCATAGTTGATATGGGTTACTCCTATAAACTCAAGTCTCCTAGGCAAGGTAGATGTATTTACAGGTATCTGAGGTAGGATGTGATCATCAAAGGACAAAATGGTTACATGTGTCAAGAATTCAAAGGGTCATGTTTTGAGGTACCTAAATGTTTGGTGCACAATAGTAGTGTTATTTATTCAAGCGTGGCAAGGTAATCAATGCGATCAAGGTGAACAAGGCACAATTATCATAAAAAAGTGCAAATGGTTGGCCAAAATAACCAAGGTGATGTTATTTCATTGGCTAGTTGAAGAAGGAGTTGCTCTCCAATAGGTGCATGTTTGTGGTAAGGTGGTTGTTTTAGAAAGTGTTGGTTAGGATGGGAGAACCCTAGAGGGGTCGGCCATCGATGGTCACCTAATGACCGTCAGTATTTAGGTGTAATCCCTAAAAGGGCAACCGTTAAAGGTCAAAAAGAGGATTCTTTTGATCATTATCAAAGATCAACTTATAATTCTTACTTCTTATCATTTTTGAAAATGATGAAGATTTTGTCATTGACTCTTTCTAGTTGAGTGTATACTATCATTTGACTAAGATTTGACTGAAAGGAGGAGGTTTGACCAAGGTGGGCTAGGGCAGAGGAGATCTAACAAGGATGCAGCAAGGCAGAGGCAAAGCATAAGACCAAGTAGCGGTGGTGGTTTCGAGGGCTCCACCATGATGGAGGTCACATAATGAGGTTGGTGATGTAATTGATTTTGATTATGTTTTGTGAGTTTTAATTATTTGTTGTGTGGGTGGGTCAGGCATTTGAAATTTGGGGAGTTTAGTTTTTTATGTGAAATTTGTAAAGCAGGGTGAAATAAGTTGAGGGAGGGAAGGTAGGATAGGTTTTAATAAGTTTAAGGTAGGATTTTAAGTTGTTGGTTGATTGTTTTGAGGGATTAGTGGGTTGGAAATTAGGATTTGGTCATCAACAGTCACTACATAGTGATCATCAGTGATCACTATCGATTGTCATTGGTCGATAGGTGACCATCAAATGGTTAATGTGTGTGTTATTGGCAGTCTTCTACCCTAACCATTGGAGATCAAGGGTTAATTGGTGATGGTTCCATAAGGAGTCATCAATGATTGATACTCAATCATTGACAGTTTAGCATAAGGTTGGTATAAGTTTTGTAAAAGGGGTAGAGATAGGGTAAGGCTTGGTTTAGGTAGGGTTAGGTGAAGGTGAGGTAAATAGGATAAGGTAGCCTAGGTCTCAAGATAAGACATGGTTTAGGTAGGATTTGGTTAATGTGAGGTAAATAGGTTCAGGTAGGGGTGAGGGTTAATAGATAGAATGTATAGGTAATGTTTGAAGGGTAAGTTAAACTAAGGTATATGTCTAACTTTATAGGTGAGGGAGAAACTACAAATGTGAGACCAAGTGCCTCAGTTCTTAAATGAGGTACATCAAGTGAGGATGGACCAAAAGTGGGAGCATATGACTACAGTGAATCTAGGAAGCATAAGGTATTATCAGCACATGCCAAGAGACATGATGATGTTGGTGGCCCTCACTAAGAGATGAAACCTAGCCACCAATGCTTTCTTGCTTCCCAATGGAGAGATTACCATCCTACTAGAGGATACTCATAATATTATGTGGTTACCAATATGATGTGAGTTGATAGAGCCTATCGGCAATGATGAGTGAGATCACTATATGGGTTATTTTTTAGGAGAGGATTTTGTGCATGTGAAGTGGCATGCTAGTGGTTTCCACTATGCACATATATACCACAAGGATCAAGGAAAGAGATGGCTTGTCACCATGAGGATGATAGATGTGACTTGATATGCACTACCAGACTCTAGTAGTGGTAGATTCCCATTTTTATTTCTAAGCATTCTCTTAGGTTTGTTGATGGACATGATAGTGTATGCTTGGGCCCCAATTCCACTAGTATAGATCTATTAGGATCCTTGGGGATATAGGTTACATAGGTGTTATGGTGTTAGCATCAAATTTGTGTTATAATGATTACCATATGAACACATTAGGGTGCTACAACCTGGTGGATTTCCATGGCATACATGGGCCCAGATGGACTTCAGAGTTAGATTTATGAGGTGGAGAGATGACCAAGCCTTGATAGGACCAAAAGTAGGAGCACGAGACTTAGAGTGGTACAGGGATAGGTTAGAGGCAATGGTGGATGGAGAGATCATTAGGATATCATAAACTACATTTCCTGCATGGGCAAGTTTTATGAGAGTGATCTTATCACTATATAGTTATAGGTGGATATATGGGAGATAGGAGCATGAGGTGGAGCTCATCCCATTTGATAGGTTTAGGAGATAGTTCAGGATTGTGTAGGATGTCCCAGGCATTTTCCCCAAATATAAGAGAGAGGATGTTAAGGATCCACTACCTCCTCTAGAACCAAAGGATATAGAGTTTGACCAAGAGGAGCTACTAATGAGGGCAAATATTGATGATGTTGGTGTGACACAAGAGTACCTTGTATGGTTCTAGGCACACTATGATGAAATAGTGTTTGGAGGAGATGATGGATAGGATGGGTAATAGGCTGTGGATGTTGATATGGAGGAGGGAGGTGGACCAGATGGATGTGGATGCCCCTGATAGGTAGGCACTTATCACATATAAAAACTAGGGTAGGGTGGCACTATTAGCAACATAGGAAGCTCTAGTAGTAGTGACCCTAGAAAGAGATACATCGCAGGTCCAAGTGGCTACTCTCATGTAGGAGAGGGATCAGGCTAGATTTCAACTAGCTTTGGTTACATAGGAGAGAGATGCCTTTAGATAGTTAGGATGGTGAGCACTGACACCTACAAGACCATCAAGGACCATTTATGTGGAGAGGTATGTGTCTATGGTCAAGGAGCTTAGATATTAAGAGGCAATGGTCTTCATACAACTTCCAAATGAGCCTCGATATGTTGAGTACAAGGCATTGGTTATTGGGGGACTTAATAGTGTGACACCAGGTCAATGGGTAGCATTTGCAGGTGCATAGATAGGGTTTGGAGATAAGCAGGCTCTAGGGAGTAGTAGTGCTCCTCCACCTTAGACTTCTATGAGACTCCCATTTTGATGTATTATATGTTTTTGATATAGGCATGTGAGCTGATGTAGAAAGATGTACACAATGTTGTGAGAGACATATATATATATATATATATATATATATATATATATATATATATATATATATATATATATATATATGAGCTTATTGATGTGATCATGGTTATGGATGTGGCTTATGGTTTATGGTTATTGGTTATTGATGATTTAATTTATGTTCATAATGTGATGAGGTTTTTTATGATAGGATTATGATGTTGTGATGTGATTATGATTTTATGGATGTTTCTTGTGGTTATGGATGATTTTTTTTGTTCATGATGATGCTTATGATGTTATTGGACATGATGATGATGTTATGATTAGCACTTCTCTCATGAGTAGATGTATGTTTTGTTAGAAATGTATGTGTTTTAAATTAATGAATCTATGTTTCTTCATCTATATAGACATGTGATGGATAACATATGTGGATGACTCACTTATTTATAAAATAAATGATGAAAGGGTGTGATTGGTTAGAAGGGTGAAGTGATGTTTTGATGTATGATATGTTAATTCATTAAAATCATTTTATGAATAAAAACCCTTAAAAGAATAAGGTAAGAAGGAAATCACAAAATAAAACACATATTTTTTATTTATATGGTTTTAATGTATTGCATTTGATTAGATGAAGGTGAATTAATCTTAAAACACATAGAGTAAGTTTGGACAATAAAACTAGATGTGAGAAAAGAAAAGAAAGATAAGACAATCAAAAGGCAATTGTCTTAAATAATGCATCAACCAATAGTTTTGAGAAAACAAGAAGGATAAATGATGCTTATTATTTGTCAAGGACCAAAAAAAACTGAAATTAGATGAGTTTATGAACATAATCCCTTCACATGCTTTGCACCAGTAGTTGTCAATTGGTTAAAAAATCTCTTGATCACATACTATCAAGTAAGCTCAAAATCCCTTGTTTTATAGAGGGTATAAAGGGGATATGGATGATAAATTTACCTTCATGTGAGGTTAGCTTGCCTCTTTTGTAGGTTTCCAAAGATCCAGTATGAACAAATCAATGTCATAGATGGTGTAGATTGATCGATGCGAGAAGTCTACTCATGAAAGCCGATTGCATCTCCCAAATAATGGGTCTTTTGATATTTTTGTTATTGTTTTGGGGAAACTGATCGATGTGAGAAGATTCCAAGAAATTTCTTGCTTTTGAAAAATGCTTTTACTAATCCATACTTCAAGGGAATGGTCTAGGCTTTTTGAGACTTATTTTAGGCATTGTTATAGTTCTCTTTCAAGGGAGCAGGCTACCTTATATTGAGCAATTTTGATTAGTTTTGGTAGTTGTCCTTCAAGGGAGTAGTCTGATAATGTTAGAGATGACCCATAGGATTTATGACTATTAATTTTTTTGCTTTTGATGGCATAGAATTTCTTATATAGGCTAAAAGTCTTACCCTTATGAAGGCAAAACCAAAGCATAAGAAGGTTAAAATAGTGGGTGAGAGGATTCTTTGAGAGAAAATGACCATGGGATCCCATCTTATTAGGGACAAAAAGTATCCATGAGAATCATGCCATGGGTAGAGATGTCGTACCAATATTTAAGATTAAATCTACAACTATGATAGAAAATCACATGATTATGTGCTTTAATTAGTAGTCCTCAAAGTGAATGGATGAAGGTTAAAATCTTGTAAAATAAGGGATGAGCTTAAGTTAGACAAAAGGTGATATTAACCTTATTTAACAAAAGAAAGGACACAGATGTGAAGCATTGAGAGGCTCAAGTTCTAGTTTCCCCTCAAGAGAGGATAACCAAAAAGCTCATGATATATGCTTGTGCATAATGATATAAGGTCCAAGCCAAGTGAAATCAAACTTGCCCCACTTGCTTTTCTCCATATTAGTTGCATGTTGATTTTCCTTTAAGATGAGGTTTTCAATGTTGAATTCTCATTATCATAGGTTTTTGTTATAAGCACACTTGATTCATTCTTGATAGACCTAAAGATGGTTAAGCATGGCCAAATGATGCTTTTCAAGTAGCTTGATTTGGGCTAAATGTTATTGATGATAATCACTTTCAAAAATGATATCTTGTAGGGATATGTGAAGAGAGGGAATTTGGCCTTCTATAGGCAAGATAGCCTCTGCTCCAAAAATAAGAGAGAAAGGGGTAGCCCCTGTAGAGGTTCTAATGCTAGTACGATATGCCCATAAGGTGAAAGGGATGTGTAAGTGCCAATCCTGACTAGATGCATTAACCATTTTAGTTATAATTTTGTTAAGGGTTTTGTTAGAAGCTTCAACCTATCCATTAGCTTATGGATGATAGGGCGAAGAGAAACTCAACTTAATTCCAAATGTGTCACAAAGACCTTGGAATTTTTTATTCTTAAAATGTTTACCATTATCAGTGATTATATTATGAGGAACATTGAAATGATAGATAATGTGATGGTTAATGAAAAAAACAATATTCTCAGCTTTGGTTAAAACAAGAGGAATAGCCTCCACCCATATGATGAAATATTATGTCACAGTGATGATAGAATGATGTCATTGTGAAGAATGGGGGTTAATTTCACTAATAAGATCTAGTCCCCATTACAAGAAGGGCCATAAATCCTTGGATACTTGGAGGCTATGACTAGGTGCATGATGTAAATTAGTGTGTTGGTATTTGACACACTTCTTCACGTAATCATAGTAGTCTTGGTTAAGGGTGGGCCAATAGTAGCCAAGGCAAAGGATATGTTTATCAATAGCTAGGCCACTAAAGTGTCCCCCACAAATCCCATCATGCATTTCTCAGATAGCATGAGAAATTACATGAATACATATCCAATGAAAAAGGATATCATCAACGCCATGCTTTTAAATAATTCCCCTTGGTATGGTATAATGAGAGGTACTCTAAATAAATTCTCGTTGACCAGTCCTATAAAGATTGGAGGGAATGATGCCTAGGCTGAGATAGTCAAAGATCAGCTCATACCAAAGGTCAGGTTGGGTCTCTTCCACACTAAAGATAGGAGGAGGGTTTTATTTGGTATAATAAGGCTTAGTAATATGATGGATAGTGACAAATATCTTAGAGTCAAAAGGTGTGGATGGGATCTAGGAAGTAATGGAAGCCGTTGTGTCGAAAAAATTGTTCATAAATCATGGAATGGATTTGATGAGGTAATGCTCAAATGACTCAAAGACTATATCAACTAGTTGGTTGTATTATTTCAAGACATCATTTTTACATTTATAAGAGACATTAACTTAATTGACCATGAGTTGGGAGTCACCAAAAATACTGATCATTTTGACTCCCAAGGCTAAAGTAGTTTGAAGACCTATCACTAGCATTGGTACAATTGAAATTGAGCTTGAAAGATAAGGGAAGGGGTTCACCATCAAGGGGGATCAGAATGATACCATCAACCCCACCACATTGACATTTTGATCCATTTAATAACATGGTCATTCGCTAGGTGATGTCCTTTTGAGGAAGGGTCATGATGGACTCATCAAGAAATTTGAGAGGAGAAGGTTGGTTATCGATTAAAGGTGCTTTAGCTAATTGGTCAATAATGACTTGCCCTTTAATTGACATCTACTAGAGGAAATCAATATCAAACTCATATAAAATCATGAGACACTTAGCCATACGCTAATTTTGGTATGGCTTAGAGTGCATATACTTGAGGGGGTTGGTGTTGGTTATGACAAAGGTCTTGTGGTTGAGAAGGTAATGGCAGAGTTTGGAAGCTATGAAGACCAAGCTAAGGCAAAATTTTTTAGTATAGGTGTATCGAGTCTTGTACTCGATAAGATTTTGGCTTATATAGTAAATAGCTTTCTCTTTATGTTGCTCATCTTGATGTGCCAGCATTGCCCCTAAGGAGTAGTCAGTGGTGGAAATATAAAGGTAGAAAGGTTGATCCTCTTTGGGAGGAGTGAGGATGGGTGGAGAAAGAAGGTACTCTTTAAGTGAATAAAAGTCTTTTTGATAGTCCTTATTCCACTTAAAAGATATTTTTTTTTAGAAGGTAGTGGAAAGGTTGGCATATATCAAATAGCTGAGATATGAAATGGTGAATGGATTGGAGCTTCCCCTGCAAACTATGAAGATGATTGAGGTGGGCTGGAGGAGGTATGTCAAGGACTGCTTTGATTTTGGTGGGATCAACTTTGATTCATTTAATATAAATGTTAAATCCAAGGATCTTTCCTTACAAGACCCCAAAAATGCATTTCTTGGGGTTAAGGTAAACATGGTAATGGATGAAGCATTCAAAAATAACCTTGAGAATTGTTAAATTATCTTTACGACATTTAGATTTCCCAAGAAGGTCATCTACATAATCTTCTATGGTTTTGTGAATAAGATCCTGGAAGATATAGGTCATGGCACATTGGTAGATTACACCAGCATTTTTTAGACCAAAAGGTATGACCTTATAGTAGAAGGTCCACCATGGGGTGATAAAATTAGTTTTATTTTCGTCTTTAGGAGAAATCAAGATCTGATTATATCTTGAGAAATAATCCATAAGAGATAGCATCTCATGGTTGGATGTAAGATCAACAAGCTAGTCAATGCTTGGCAAAGGAAAGTTATCCTTTGGGCAAGCAAGGTTAAGATCATGGAAATATATGCAAATGTGAAGTCCCCCTATTGTTTTGGTGATAGGGATGACATTCAAGACCCATTAGGAATAGTTAATGGGTTGGATTAAATTTATGGATATGAGGTGTTGAAGCTCTTCTTTGATAAAAAGGGCTATCCAAGGGTGCATCCAATGAAGCTCCTACTTGACAAGCTTGGCATCATGGGTAGTAATGATATTATGGATAGTTATGGAAGGGTTGATTCCTATCATGTCACTATAATACCATGTAAATGCTATGTTATGGTCTTGCAGTAAGGAGGGAAAATCTTGAAGCTCTGAGGAATCTAGCGATTGGACAATTTTTACAATGCACAGGTTATCCTAAGTACCCAAGTTGACATTGATGGTGGATTAATTCAACATAGTTGAAGTCTCAAGAGGGAGAGATTTGTGGATAGAGGAATCTTCTACACCAAGATAGGTGAGAAGGGAATCATCATCCTGACACCGAATAATATTCATGGTAGGAGAGTCTTCTTCTACCATCTCAAGATGAGTCGGAGGATTGGTTATGGTCCCCCCATATTTTTGATAAGTTAGGGGTCCAAGGTTAATCATGTTGACAAAAGCAATTTAGGGGGAATGTCACTGAAATCCTCAAATTCTGATGGGGAATGGGTTGGTGAGGATGGAAGTTCCTCATCAATAGTGGTAATGAGGGTTGAATTGGTTAGATCTTCAGGTGTGATGAATATTAGACCAAATTTTTCATGAGGATTTTGGGTCTTACATGAAATTAACTTATGTGGTCCATGTTCATAAAATCCTAGACTAAATCCCTTCCAAGCACACCTATGGAGGTATGTCTTGGTGAAATCTAGTTTATCTAAATAGGAGAAATCAGAGGTGACTGGTCAAGGAGAAGAGGAGGTAGAGGAGGTGGTAAGTGGTTGATCAATTCCCCCATAGACAAGATTAGTTTAGAGATTGGGAGGCCTAAAAGGAATAATGGTTTTGATAGTGAGATCATAACTGAGGTTTTGGTTAAGGTTCCCATACTCTTAGGGAGTAGGTAAGGCATACAAGGTCAAGAGGTGATGCTCCCAAGTGAGAGACATTGGAATGTTGATTCCAAGGGGTTCTTTGTGTGGATTTGGGTAGAAGGGATGGATGAGCTAGTCAAGTCTTGGTTGGTGAAATAAGTGGATTCATCATTGGTTGGTAAATACTTGGTGAATGGAAGGAGGAAAACATCATTTGGCTAGTACATCATGTTTCAAGATGTGAAAGGACTTAGGTTAGCTTTTATGGTAACTACCTAACCCTCATGCTCAAATTTGACACATCGATGTAGGTTAGATGACACACAATTCATTTAATAGATCCAAGGGCATCCAAGTAGAAAATTATAATGAAACTTGCCTTCCACTATATAGAATAGCTCAGGAAGTGTGTGAGGTCCTAAACAAATGTGGAGGATGATAGTTCCTAGAGTTTTTTCCATAGTGTCATTGAAGGAATAGAGCACTATTGTGGTTTTCGACATAATGTTTTCTAGCAATTTTAGCTGGTCATATGAGTGGGAGGAGATAATGTTGATGCTAGCCCCTCCATCAATCATAACCCCTTTGATGTGGGTTTGGTTGATGTATGTGGTAATTAATAGGGGAGGATATGGATCTCAAGGATGAACGGAGGGTATTTCTGAATCCTTAAATGTAACAAGGGTGGAAAGTTGGAGGGTTTTGACAAAGGCTACTAGAGGTTGTGGATCTTTTGGTTGAACCTCTATGGACTGCAAAGCCTCTATCATTGCCTAGCAATGATGGGGCAAGGTATTTATTAGTTCATATAAAGTCATCCTCATTGGTGTTTAGTGAAGTTCCTTTAGAACTACTCTTTGTATTGACTTGAAAGGGTTATATTAATAGGTATCCAATATAGACACCTTGGGTTTGGGTGAAGGTGAGGGTGTTTGGGTTTGGTTGGATGATTAGGTGGTGGAAGAAGGGTGTGTCTAGGGAATGGACACCTTTGCCTTCCCCTTATCCTTTTGTTGGGATTGTGATCATGTGACCACATGGATGGTATGGATTTAGGAAATAGTTGGGTTAGAGGACTACTTTGGTTCCTCCTCACTCTTATATGGGAGTGTGGGAGTAGGTAAGTGTTGGGTGGCTACCTTTGGTTCCTGGAGTGGTGTTGGGTTTATGAGAGGATCTTCTAACAATAGGTCATCATCAGCACATAGCTGATGGACTAAGATTTGTAGAGATTTATAGTTCTCTATATCATGTCCTAGCATTCTATGGTATGAGCAATCAAATTGTCATTAAAATAGGATGGCTTAGGACTATGGGGGTCAAACAGTTTTATGGGAGTAAAATTCAAGCAAGAAGCTTGGATCAATATTTTCAAGATGATTGAGTAAGACTCATGGAAAGGTGGCAAGGATTTCAGGGTTTTTAGCTTTGAATTTTGGGGTAGAAGTCTTCTTAAGAGTAGGATTTATAATTAGTGTTTTGGGTGGTGGACTATTCTTGGTGGGTGGTGTTTTAGAATTTAATGGCCTATAGGTAAATGGTTTGGTGGCATGGAAATAATAGGTAGATGTGTAGATAAAAGAGGAGGTTGGGTATGGGTTATCTTTGGGAGACATGTCTTCTTAATGGAAGGATGAGGTCCTAAGATGGAAGAAGGATGTGGTCCTAAAATGCATGGCAAGGTAGAAATGGGTGGCAAGGTTTTGGGATCCTAGGTGGTTCCACTTTCTTGGTTGGCTTAACATGGGGTTACTTTGGTGGACTAGATGGTGCTAGATCTAAATTTAATGGAGGGTGAGTAAGGCTCTAAGTAGGGAACATGCCTAGGTTTTTGATAGGCTTTGTTGGGATGGTAGAAGGTGCTTAGGTTACTTTAGGTGGAGTTGTTTTGGTTAGTTCAACTATGGTTTGAGAAGTATAGATTTATAATGGTTTGGTTGGGATGATGGTGGGTTTAATAATGGAAATGGAAGGTTGGGTTGACAATGGTATGGTTTAGGGTTCTTGCTTGGTTGGATAGGGGAACCCAAGACAATGACAAAATGTGGCATGATTCATGTTGGGTTGGGATAGGTACTCCAAGTTTTGAACCAGTCTAGAAAAAGGATTATAGATGGGTTTGGTTCTTTTGATATTGGTCTCAAAGTAAAAAACCATGGATTGAGAGAGGGAAGTGGTTATCTTATCCTTTTCCTCAATCAAATACTCCAATGTTTAGGAAGATGATTCCTCCATGGGAGGGGTAAATAAAGTAACCTCTTTCCTAGGAATGCTTTTTGAAGTAACAGTGGATTCTTCTATGATAGAAGAGAAAGGTATGTTGGTAATGGTTACCTCCTTTGGTATGTATTTAAAAGAAGAAACCGGTATCTCCACTACCTCAATAAGTGGAGAAAGGGGAATAGTTACTTCTTTTGTTTTAGTTTCCAAAGGAATAGAGGGTGATTCCACTACCTCAATAAGTGGAGGGGAGGAAGAAGTGGTTTGGTAAATGTTTTCCTCAAAAATAAACTCACTAAAGACCACATTGATAGTATGGACCTCTTGGTTGTGAGAGGGTTCTACTTTATTTTTCTCATTGTTCATGGAAGGGGCATGGTTGGGAAAAGGTTTTCTAAATATGTCAAGTGACTGATTTGGGGTGCATTGGGATTATCTAGCACAAGTTCCCCCTTGTCAATCAACCATTTGAAAATGATTTAAAGGCATTGCACCTACTCATATCATGCCCAATGACATGGTGGAAGGCACACAATTTGCTCTCCTTATACCAGCTAGGTGTAGGATGAGAGGAATTGAATTTTTGTGGGGGTTTGATTAGAGAAAGTTTTATGATATTTGCTTTCAACGATTTTTCCAAAACTGAAGTATATGACTCCCTTAATGGAGTATATTGTTTTTGTTTATTACATTTTTGGTTCTAGGTATTCTAATTGGAAGAATCAGAAGAGTTGGGTTGGTTAACAACTGGAGGAGGGGCGGTTTTAAGAACAATTGTGTTGGGAATAGTTTTCACATTAGGTGAAAATAGGTATTTATGGGATGGTAAATAAGTAAAGTTGATATTTACCATGAGGTAAATAATAACAAGTGGATATTTATGGGTTAGATAAATAGTAAATAGTTTTTATAACCGTATGGTT
The DNA here is from genome assembly GCA_037957365.1 of Torreya grandis. NCBI lineage: Eukaryota > Viridiplantae > Streptophyta > Pinopsida > Cupressales > Taxaceae > Torreya > Torreya grandis. The sequence continues at coordinate 303,093 of JARHVA010007168.1, forward strand.
AATACAATGAATTAGAATATATATTGTTGTGATATATTGTTATTTGTTATAACAATATATCGTAATAGGTGTTTGTTTATTCATAGGATTTGGGAGTGAGAAAATGGTGGAGAAATAATATGATGTTATTCTTATATATATGTATTATTGTTGGATATATTAATCAAATAATGTGAATTAGATTGAATTAATGTATTGTGTTTGAAATATCTCTATCTCTTTGGCTCTCCATTTCTCTCTACATGAGTTGATTCTTTGCATAAGCTCCTCCAGTTTCTATCATTGGTATCAGAGCAGGTATTCAGCCCTAAGTATCATGGAGGGGAAACACTATCCTATTATGCCCCTATGTATGTAAGAAACTCTATTATTTTTGTACATCAATTTTTTTTGTGAAGAGTATTAATATTCTTCTAGCATAGAGGGATGTTTTGTAAGGAGGTGTTTTGGTTAAGAAGAGGTTCCAAAGGGAGATTGTGATGATCTAATGAGGATGATGATGTTATAAATAATTTGATATTATTTGATATTAATTCTATTTGATTTCTCAAATAAAATCAATCTGTTACAATTACAAATCTACATCTGGCATGATACATGGGTACATATTCATCCTGTGTATGGATTTTTCTTGATATTTTTACATAGAAAACAAAATCAATTTTTCTATTCACTATCAACATGCATAGTAGTGAAAATAAATCATGTAATTATGGAGCCACATACTATGTACTTGATCTCCAATAAACAACATAGTGAAGGATAGGTTTTATTGTCATCGACAGCAGGATCCAAACCTATATAGGCATAGCTCATGTTTATTTGATGCTTTGCATTTGCCGTACATGCACAACTACTATCAAATGAGATTTCACCTGAGCATCCAACCCAACCAATGATTTCAACATTTTAAATGTGTTTGCATTGAATAAATTTCAAGATTTTAAAAACCATTTAAACTTGCCTTCAAGTTATGTTATAACACATGAACAATTTCTGCAAACATATTTGTTTTTCAGTGCCTAGACTCAGCATTGATCAAACACTTGGCATCGTCATTTATGTCTTCATGCATTGCATATATTTGATGTGTATGTCAACATTATCCATACAAGTTCTCTGCATTATCCATGTTGCATCTCTGTCAAAGCAATCCATGGTTTAGGTATTTTATAAAGTTGCATGTGTTTTTATTTATTTAGTGTTTTGTGTATAAGTTTATGTGTTGAGTCATATTTTTAGTGTGGTTAAAACCATAATATTATTTTTTGACTATATAAACAAAGTTTTGTTTATATTTGAGTTGTTTTAATGATCATTGTGTGTTAGAGTTTTGTCCTTTTATGTCAAAAGAATTGACATTGTAAAAATAAAATTTGTGTTTATAAGTTATAGGGTCTCATTTAGGTGAATTAGATTAATGTTAGTTTTTTAGTCATTTTTAAAGTGTTTTCCAAAAAGTCAAAATTAAAAATGAGTCAAAAATCAAAATCATTTAGGTTTAGGTACAAATTTATTATCAAAAAAGAGTTGAGTATTAAGAGATAGTCAGTCCTCAAAGTCAAAACCTTTATTGTAATGTATGCATTATCGCTTGTATGTGACGTCCTATGTAAACATATTATTTCACATTATGGGGGGGATTTCCCTCAAAAAAATCATGTACCTGATTTTCATCAAGATATTTGTTGAGTGAGTAGCTTCATATACCAAAGGTTGGAAGCTACATGGAGGAAAGAGGTCTTTTAATGACCTCTCATCAATTACCAACAATGGGGCCACATCAATATTTTGGTGATGTGTGTGGTGTGTATATCATTTCATCATGGTGTGGATTTTAGTTATTTTAGTGTGGTAGTTACATTTATTTTTTAGTTGTGTGGAAAATAAGAACTGAAGTATATCCCTGTTCACTTGTGAAGATATTCCCATGTAACCCTTTATATATTTACATTGGAGAATGTTGATCTAAAATCATTGTAGCCATCATGATGAAAGGTTAGTGGTAAATCTATAAAAACCATGTTGTAAGGTTAGTGGTAAACCTATGAAAACCATTCTATAAGGTTAGTGGTGAACCTAAAAAAACCATTATGTAAGGTTAGTGACGAACTTGAGAAAACCATTTTGTAAGGTTATTGGTGAACCTGTGAAAACCATTTTGGAAGGTTATTGGTGAACCTATGAAAACCAATTATAGATGAGTGTGAAAGAAGTAATGTGCAATGGCACATGTATGCAGAGAAGATCATGAGCACATGAAGGTGAAGCATGCTAAATTCAAAAATAGAGATATATTATACCATGTAAACAATATGGGGGGAATGTTGGGAATAGTTTTCTCATTAGGTGAAAATAGGTATTTACGAGATGATAAATAAGTAAAGTTGATATTTACTGTGAGGTAAATAGTAATAGGTGGATATTTATGGGTTAGGTAAATAGTAAATAATTGTTATAACCATATGGTTAATATGGTGATTTAGAATATATATTGTTATGATATATTATTATTTGTTATAAAAATATATCGTAATAGGTGTTTGCTTATTCATAGGATTTGGGAGTGAGAAAATGGTGGAGAAATTATAGGATGTTATTCCTATATATCTGTATTATTCCTAGATGTATTAATCAAGGAATGTGAATTAGAGTGAATTAATGTATTAAGTGTGTTTGAAATATCTGTCTCTTCAGCTCTCCATTTCTCTCTACATGAGTTGATTAATTGTATAAGCTCCTCCAATTTCTATCAAATTGCATTTGTGGTTCCCTTGGTTTTGGTGTTAGTATTGGAATGGTTGGTGATTTTTTAGGAGGAAGTTTCATTTGAATTAAAACTAGAATTCTTATTTCTCAGTTTTAGCTTCCCCTCATCAATGGCTCTAATCTCTAATTTTTGTGCCATGGTGAAATCCTCATCAAAGTTCTTGAAAGTTTGAACCTGTAGAGTAGAGGAAATATGTTTGGCACAAGCCTTGGAGAAAATCTCAATTAGCTCAGGTTGGGTAAAAGAGAAAGAGAGTTGGTTTATCAAACCTCTCCAATGAGCCACAAAATCAAAAATTGACTCATTCTCAGATTGCCTAATGGAGTAAAGGTCGATAATGGAAACTGTTTTAGATATATTTATGGGAAAATAGTCTAAGAAGGTTTGAGTTAATTGGGCAAAAGAAAAGAGGGAATGTTTGGTAATAGCATTATACCAATATAATGTCAGATCAGATAGGGACATGGAAAATGTGTGAAGAAGGAGAGCATCATCATAATCAATCAAATAGCAAGAGTGTCTAAATTCTCTAAGATGTTGCTGAGGATCTTTCTTGCTATAAAATTTTGAAAATTTTGGTAGTTCCCATTGAGGAGAATAAGGTCAGATTGGGATGGATGGATGAATTGGTTCATTGAAATTTGATCATATGATAAATAATGGGCACCAAAAATAGATTACTCCAAATTGATCTTCTTGTCCATTAACATCTTGACTAGATATTTTTGCAATTGTGCACCCCCGTAGTTACAAGGTAAATTTTATTGGATTTGGGTAGGTGAAACATAAGGATAGCTAGTGTAATGTTGGGACGTCACCACATATTTGTATGTGGATATGGGTGGTTAAGAGGATATCACATACAGGTAAGTGGATATAGGAGGTTGGGTAGAAGGTGGAACCATATACCCTTGAAGATTAGGAATATAACTTGGGTTGGGTGTAACGGGAAATTGTTAAGGAATAGACATGGGTTGGGTTAGAGGTATAGTTGGGTTGATAGGTTGAGGATGGGTGGTAACCTTGGTACTAATGGGTGGAAGGGTAGAAGGTATGGAAACCACCAAGCTTTAGAATAGAGTGGAGGTTGGTGGGTTAGAAATAAGAGGAAGGGTAGCAACACTAGTATAGGGTATTCCAATGGTAAGTGGGGTGTAGGTGCCCAAAGGTTGGGTTGCTCCTATACTAAAAGAGTTATTTGTTGGGGTGGAAAGATTTTGGGTGTTGGGTGGTTGGATGGTTTGGTTTTAGATGGTGGTATTGGTGGGATTGTTGGTAGAAGAAGATGCTTGGGTGACTAAGGGTTGGGTGGAAATGGTGGCAATAGAGGTGCTACCCATAATATGGGATGGCATACCATAGGGTGGATGAATAGATGGAACCAAATTATGAGTATGGTGAGATATGGTGTTAAGGTAATGTTGGAGGGATATGGGGTTGTTATCCAAAAAGGTGGTGAAAATTGTATCACCTTGGGCAACTGTTTGAGGGATATTAAGACTTCCATAAATATGGGGATAACCCTCTATATCTGAGACATACTCCATGGATGGAGAAGAAGATGAAGATGAGTGGTTGGGGGGAAGATCCCAATTTGCTTGGTTTCTTAGTTTTTGTCTAGTGAGAACCATGCAAGGAATGGAAAAGAAATATACAAGCAATCTCACAACTCAAAAGAGAAGCAAACAGAATAAAAGGATCTCAAGGAAAAAAATGCATATACTAAAGTGAATGAAAATCCTAGGATACTTTATTAACTCTCTTTAGGCTTATGCCTCAATTTTAAAAGAAGTTATGAAGACCAACTTGAGCTTGTAGAATGGGTACTAGAAGAATATGTCTAAGGATGGTTTCAGGTAGTTAAAGGATCTTAAGACCTTTACTAAAACTTGGTACATGGCTTGATATTGGGACCTACCCCTGCACTTCACACACAATAGCAACAAAGGTGTTGGGTTCTTAGCCAAAATATAATGAGTTTCTAGAGATTATACTCAGTAAGTGTATTGAGTTGGTTCTCCCTTTGGTAGTTAAATCCAAGTACGATAGTTGAGGAAAGGTGACCACTAGATGATGAAATCCTATTCGGGCCTTATGTTAATGTTTTGATGTTTAATTGAGTATGTGGTTTGGTCTTATATGTGTTAAGAAGTGAGACTTTGATTAAGTTAAGCAATGTGAGCTAATCAATACAAGCAAACCATGGATGCAAAGTTAATTTTAATCCAAAGGAAAGTTTTGTTGTCTTTTCAAATTAATACAAAATAACTAAGATGCACCTAGATGAGAGATTATGATGCAAATCCTAAGCCTAGAATGAATACTCTTGATTTTTAAAAGTGAAATCAAACAAGACAATTTTTACTTTTTTTCTAAGAAAGCAAAAGAGACTAGAACTTGTGTTTTGGAATGGAAGAAAGGAAATAAGTAACGTTTAATTTTCAAAAAATAATGCAATGAATTAATCTTATCTAATGAAACTAAATGTCCTATAACCATGAACCCAATAAAAAAATCAAGGGTCCCACCAGGTGTGCCAGAATATTTCACTAAAATTTTGCTTATTTTCTTTAGAAAGAAAGTTGTAAAATTTCAAAGAGGGGTAAGGTTAGTAGAACTTGATGTGTTGTGCACACATGAATCTAGATGATTATGGATACTCCTATTTTTGTAGGGAGGATGACTTGTAGATAAGAAAACACTAGAAGATAATGGTTGATTAGTGAGATAGTAAGTTGGATTGCCTCACATGAGCTAGATTCTAAAAATCACAAGCTTCCTTGGAGGATATGAATCCACACTTTTAAAACACTTAAGTTTTGATATGTTGAAAATGGTTGCTTGCATGAAATAAAAAAAGGTACTGAAATGAAATACAATAAATGATTGAAGAGAAACAAGTGATATTTTGACTAAAATAGTAATAAATGATTGAATAATAATGCTAAATTACTCAAACTTGATTCAAAAAATAAGTTGAAGTTTTGTGGTAAAACATTAACTCAAAAAGTGGAATTTAGGTATGGGTAGATGGGTCAAATCAGCATGTTTTTGTAAAATAACACATAGTGACCATCGGCAGTCTGGGTATGACCATCAGCGGTTATTAACCATCGATGGTTAATGAAGTCCGTCAGTGGTTAGGTAAGACCATCAACATTTACTATGGGTTTTGGTTTGGAAAAACAAATCTATTGAGGGGAGTTATAGAGAGGTTCTAGGTGTGGAGTTTGGGTTGAATGTTTGTCATGAGATAGGAATTGGTACTTAAATGTATCTGGTTCAGGGATTGGGTGTTCGAGTGAGTGAAATAGGTTGTGAGTGGTTCTGGGTAGGAGGTGAATTGTCTAGAGTTGCAGAATTCCAACATAGAAAAGTGAAGTGAAAGATAAATAAAGTGGAAAGACACAAGCAATGAAATAAATAGAGATAATTATTGAATCTTGATAAAAAAACACATATTACTTAGCTTTTGGATTTGCATGGGATTTAGAGCCTCTTGCACCTACCTGATTGATCCTAATGATGATGATCATGCTATCAACATTCTCTTCATCTCTTAATATAGAGGAAAGGGAGGTTCCAATTAGAGTGTTTAACAAATGGTTTATCAAACAGTCTAATTATGCATTGATCATGTGAACAACTAGCAAAATTTAGATAGCTAGTAATCAATGAGTGAGTTGTACTTGAATTGCAGTTGATTCCTTTGATCATGCAAGAGTTTAAGTAACCATCAACGGTCAAGTTCAACCATCGGTAGTCAAGGGTTGACCATAATTGGTTCGGGAGATACTTAAAATGTCTAAGTTTAGTCATTTTTACTTATGTTTAGTGGTTGAGAAGTTACGAAATGGTCCAAGGTAATAAAAGGGGGTCATGGGGTGTTGTGATGACTAGAAATTAATTGTGTGGTTTTGAGTGTCTACATCCAAATGAACCAATTAGGGATATAATGTTTATCATGTCATTCAATATGTGATGTTTTTTAGGTAGAGGGTTGAATTCCATGCTTAAATGCCTTCACCTCTCTGATTCTTTTCTAGCCTTCTCCAATTCCTTGTTCCTTATATCAATCTCTTTCTATTGTTCCTTTTCTTTCCTTTGTTGTATCTTCTCCTACTCCTTATGCATTTTTATTTTGATTTCAAGTTTCTTATTTTCCCTGTCAACCTACCTTAAGGCTTTCTTGTCATTGGCTTCTTGTTTATTCCTTGCATTAATTCTTTAATCTCTTTCTTTCAATTCTCTTGTTCTATAAACTTTTATCATTCGTCATCTAATGTGATAATTTTTTATGGTCAAGTTAGCCTAATTACACTATTTCCTAATTTATTTGTAATCCTTTATGTTGGCAATTTCATAAATACCTACATTGGAGTTCGTTAGTCATTATTTTTTGCTTACCTACGATCATTGATTTGTTGTTCATTAATTTATACTATTTCTTCATCAGCATCTAAATCAACCATTTCATCTTCTATGTTCCATTATCGACCTAGTCCATAGTAATGAAATATTTATAATTGGATAAAAGGTGATAATGATGACATTTACATAGAGACATCTACCTTAATAATTTCACAATTGAGGACAGATTCATTACTCCCTCCCTTAACTAATATGGTGGACTTACTTACATAGGTAGACTTAAAACCATCTTGGTTGAAACTAAATGTTGCATCCATTTCATTTTAGTAGGCATTCAAAGCCTCTTCATCGTTAACATCTTCAACATTTGTTACATTCACATTTTCCATGAGTTGTTTCTTTTTCAACATTTTATGCATTAATAATATTTTTTGCATTTTTAGTTTCACCTTCTTCACCTTAGACAACATTATCTTCCTTCATTTGCTCCATATTTTTCATATTAGTTTCAACATCTTTCTCATTTAGGCCTACCAACCTCATGATATTTTATGAAAAACTAACTTCATCCTCCTTGACATGGAACACTACACTTGAATTCATGTGACCATTATCTACTTCCTTAGGGTTCAAGGCACAAATACTTATATTCTTAGGATTCAGTGTCATATTTATACTTATGCTACCCAAAGTGGCCAATTCATCTCTCTTTATCTTGAAACAATGATGATTATTAATCCATGAAAACCTCTCACTCCTAAAGTAGGCCTTGAATGAACCAAACAAACTTACATCTAGTGGTTGAAATTAATGGCTAGTATGTGCAGGAAATGTAACCAAACACCATTATACCCTCTTCAATAATTAAAAGTGTGACGTAGTTATCATGACCATAAAAAGTTAGAATATATATATTAGTAGGATAAACTCTTCCTAGTAAATATCTCGAGAAATGATGCATCCAATTCGTAATGAGTAATTTCATCATCCATGCATGGGACAGTCATACATGCACCTGGTTCACATCCAGAAATGAAACTATCCAATTTCATTTTCATTTTGAAGAGATAAAATATTGGGACACTCTACTCGATTGCATTCATACATGATAAAATAGTTATCTATTCTCCACTCTTGGACATTATCTATGGCACTCTCCTTGCCCCTTTCTTAGTGATGACTTACATGCCATAATTCCTTCTAGTTTGCACCACTGGCTCATTGTAATTCCAAATCTTGTGTGGCCCATAATTATTTTCATCATACAATGTTTTCAAGTTATCATTAAAAATGGACATAATATATGGCCTTAGTATGACAACCCTCTCTTTGTCTAGTCCTTTTGTTATTCTCATAGACAAATTAGGGTGCCTTTTTTTAAGCCTTTCCACCATGACTTGCTAAGGACACCATCATTGAAAGGGTTGGGTCTACCTTTGCATATGTGGGAAACATGTTCCTTCAAATGTGAGATGTCCAACCCATGCCCCATATCGGCTAAGTCCTTTCACCACTACACCATCTCACTTTGGGAAGGGTTTGGTATGTCTACTTTGTAGTGGATTGCTCAACTTTGTTAACATAAATATCAAGTTCTTCAAAAAAATTGACTCCTTTCTTCTTCATTATTTCACATGGTTATCTTTTGAAAGGCTACATCCTCTTCTTCGTATTCCTCATGCTAAACTACAATGGTCAATAAATTATATAAGTAATTAACAATAGAATGGAAAACATAAGACAACTATGGGAAATAATATTTTTAACGATGAACTTTTGAATAAATAAAAAAGCTACAACACATCATAGGAACATATGACAAGCATAGTAAAATGATTAGAGAGAAGGATTTTATTTGATACATATGACTCAAAATTTATGGGTATGTTAATGTCATTCTTACTTTTGATAGAAAGATATTAACATTTATTAGTATGTGAATGAAAAATTGTTTGGCTTCCATCCACATACCAATAAATGTTAAGTGTTGTGGACACACTCATCCTCAAACATGGAGATTTGTTTCATATTAATAACTCGTAGTAATTTTGTGGGATGCCTAACTTCACAAAATTTTAATCCATAGGTAAATTAATGTGTTTAGTCTAAATTTTAAATTTAGTGGTTTAAGTTTATGTTCTTAGGTGATCCCTCCAGATTGGTTGAGAAAGGGAACAACAAAGCACGGCCTTACTTATCAAATAATTATAAAATATAAATGTTTCAAGTAGGTAAATATATATGTGTTATAGATTGAAAAAACATAGATATATTAATTCAAAAATGTGTAAATTTTGATGTAAAAAAATAATGTGTTATTCATACATGGATGAAATATTTTAGGGTTTCCCTCTACATAGCATAAAATGTTCATTAAATTATTATAAACACTTATGGCAAATAATATTTGTAACTTACAAAATGTGAATAAATAACATAACAACATTAATTGACATGAACAAATGAGTAACACAATAACAAGAATTCATAAAAGGGTTTGATTTTATACATCTAAGTCAACATTTACTGTAATGGGAATGAAAGTGTATTTTTTTATTTAAAAAAATAATGTTTATTCATATTTGAATGAAAGTCACTATGAATTTCATCCACATACCTATAAATGTTTATTAACACATTAAACATTGTAGGTTGTTCAAGATAGGGGATGTTTCATCTCTTTAACATTAAACATAACATATGGTTGTTGACTACTATGAGAATTGAAATTCACCTTGTAAATAAGGAGTTTGCAAATGCTATCCACTATTATAGGGTGACTTTTAATGTTCCTTATAGTGAATCACCTTCATTTCTTCCATCCACATACTAGTGACTATTCAACATTCAAATAATAATAGTTACTTGTATATGAATGAATATTTTTATGGCCACCATGAACATACTAGTAAACATTGAGTCAAACGTGAATGCCCATTGTGTGTTCATTTATAGATAACCCTCCTTTGTGTAATGTTTCATCACTCCATTAACATACTAGAAAAAAATTAATCAGATGTGAAGGCATGAAGGCATGCAAAAAAAACCTTGAATGTAGAAGGCACAATAATAATAATTTCCATCCCTCCATTCTATCGATGGAAATTCCTTTGAGAAAAATTACATGGTTAAGAACTTATATGTAGGTTTCATGGTCATTTTAGGGGAGGAGTTCATGAAAATATAAGGAGAGACATTTGTTTGTGTAACATTCCATCACTCCATTAACATACCAGTAAACATTCACTTATATGTGAGGCATGAAAAAAAACATGAATAAAGAAAGCATGCAAAAAAACTAAGAACATAGAAGTTACGTAGTAAAAAAAATCAACATAGAAGGCACAATAATCATAACATCCATTCAAAAATATAAATAACTATGAAGTTTTGTTGGTGGCATGCAAGGAGACATTAAATTATCATAATAATGGAGAAAAGCCCGTTTAACCATGTGGAAAATGTCATTGGTTTCCACATTAACGAACCACACGTCTTCCATTCCATGTTCAACTTGACATAAATGTGTCACAAATATAAATAACACATCAGAATCAATGGAATATGAACAACAACTATGTTAGTCTACATTTAAAATGTTTATAATTGCAAATTAATAACACATGAATTTGAATTCATAAAATGTTTTGGTTCGATAGAAAAACAATTGACATTTATTGGTGTGTCTATGGAAAATTACATACATTTAACCTCGAACATGATCCTTTTAATATGTTAAGATTGCTCTAATTTTGAAGACTTCTTGTAGTTTAATTCAAAGTTGACACTCCCGAAAAATCAAACTCTCTCTACAAAATAAACATGTTTTGCTCTATAGTTTTGTTTGATTAATAGAAGATAATTTTAATTTTGAATTTTGAATTGCCTATGAATGGTGAGGCTTAAACCTATATTTTCATTTAATTTTGCAGGTGATGCCAATGAATGGAGGTTGGTGGAGTCATATGTTAGATCTAAATGTTTGAATTTTGAATTAGATAGGATATAATAAAATTGAAATGGACCAGTTATAATATAATGGTACCTCAGATGTTGTTTGTTCTACCTCATGTAACTTAAAATTAGAGGTAAAAAGTGAATTTTAGGGCTCAAAATATTTATTGGGGTTGGTGTTTTTAAAAAATTTACACCGTCAAAATATTTGTAAAGAATGTAAATTTTTAAAAAGTGTATTCTATTTTGAAAATATATTCATATTAATGAAAAAGATATATGTGTATTGAAAAATATATGCATTTTTATGAAAAAATATATTCATTTTTGTAATATGATGTACATTTTATTTTTAATTGAAATACAAATCTATTTTTAGTATGTACCTATAATTTTATTTAAAGGTTTTTATTTTTAATATTATTTATTTAAATAATGAAAATACCTTTATAAAATGTTTAAGGAACTTTGACAAAAATTATACAAACCATAATACATAATCAAATAAATATTAATATATTATATAAAGGGAAAGGGGTCACAAGTATTGGACCCTATCTAATGATTGATCCCCTTCCCCTAAATATAAAGCATAATTTGAGACCATGATAGCTTTTATAGGCTACTTCATCATATGTTTCAGTAGATTGGAAATTAGTTAAAGGGTCTTTGGCAATGATGATATCCCTTGGATGTCACTTAATGTCAGCCTATAGTATAGGAAATTTTTAGGAAGTTTCCTTCCAAAATTTATATGTTAATGTGTGTAAAATATTTTAAACTATGCAAAATTCACTCTTAATTTAAAACTTGGAATGGACTGATGGCTTGTCCAACCCTCCTATGTATGTGGCTTAGGAACTCAAGTAGACTATGACTCCATCATTGCCTACCCATGTGTAGTAGATGCATCTGAAACTAAAATAGTGTGATTTAACTAAAACTGTATAAGATGGATCTGAGCCACTCACAAACTCTAAAATGTAAAATGGATTTGGGCCACTCGGCAATGTAAGATGGCTCTGGGCCACTTGAGAATGTAAGATAACTCTAGGACACTCAGGAATACCAACTATTACAGATGGAATAAGGTATAAAATCTAGATTATGTTGGTTCAAATGGTGTTTAGATTAAGAATATAGATAATGACATGAAGTTTGTCATTCCCTCTAGTCAACTAGAGTAAAAGTGAGTATATGGAAACAATGTGTCATACACATGCCCCCAAATTTGATATTTGTGCATATGGATTATGGATTGAGTTGTAATAATATGTATCTAGGTATCTAAAACTAAAATGGGAATGATCATGCCATACATGATGCCCCCATCTGAGCAAACTAGTATGAATTTATGTTAAACTAAGCAAAAATTGGTAATATGTAAATGAACATGTGCAAACCTAGACTGTACCTACTATAATTTTCTAGTCAATCTATAATTTCATGAAATTAAGGCTACTAGATAGTAGCACCATATATGGATAGTGGCATTGGTGATGTTAGTGTCCCACTTTGGATGCTAATGTCTAATTATACTAATTCCTATGAAACTAAAACTAGTCTCTATGTGATTGTTTCCCACTGTGTTTTCCTAAAACTAATTTCTATATTATGTGTCTGTGTACTAAAAATTGTACTCTGGGTGCATTATGATAACCTAATCTATGTGACAAACCTCTATGAATGCCCCCTCTTTTGAGAGGAGTTGTTGAACCTATGCAAGAACTATTCTCAAAATAAAAATCTCTACATGATATGTGTTATCCATATCATATATGATATATTCATTTTAAACTAATATAATGTGCATACATGACATCAAAATGTAAGATAATCTAACCATAAGTTTGTAATGTATGATGTATGTTAGATCTAGCATTCACAAGGCTATCAAGATAGATATAAAAATGTATATGAAGATAAATTATGAGTAATAAATTGAGTTACTACCTAGGGGGATGGAGCATGATGTCCATCAAGGCACCCAAGTAGGAAGGGTAGATGCATGAGGTCCCTCAGGGCATCTAAAACTAGAGTGTGTAACAAGTAAGAGAGAAGTGTCATGTCCATGATGCATACATGAAAGCATACATACAAAAAACAAAAGACATGCAAATTAGGCCAAGGGGACACAATACAAGGGACATGAGCACATGTCAATAAATCTAAAAAATTAAGACATACAAGGACATGTTCAAATGTCCACATATACAAATAGTAAGCAGGTTGGAATAGAGCCACATGAAAGGACATGTTCAAATTTATACATAGACAATAAAAAAGGCACACACAAGTACATGGACAAATTTCCAAAGCATACATACAATGAAAGGAAGTTTTGTAGAGTTGTATAATAATGGCATATGAAAATTCCCTCAAATAGAAGAAGCATAGAGTCACAATCAAGTCTAAACTAGTAAATTTAGAAATGAATGTATGCATAAACATGTGGTACAAGTTTGTATAAGATTAAATATGTTCATAAACTAAGTATAAAGTAGTAGTAGTCAATACAAAATTAGTGTAGTGTAGAATGATATAACTTGGTAATCAAAACTATGTATAATATGCTCCCAAATGGGCAAGTGTGTCAAATGAATACCCTGTGTATGTGCCCCTAATGGGTAGATAGCATAAAATCTAGACCTGTGTGATGGACATAAATCCTATAGGAATATACAAACATTTGACAAGAACAAGTGAAGCATGTATGTATGATAAAAACTGACTATACTAAAATAGCTAGCATACATAGTACTTAACAAGTAGAATAAATGTAAACATGGCAATGCATATAATCTATAATTTGTATTTTATGAGTAAATATTTGAATGTTTTTGTGTTTTTGATATATTATATTTTTTTATAGATATAAGCTATGTATAAGAAAAATGAAAATTAAACTATATACAATGAGCAAAAATGAATGAAACTATGTACAAGGAACAACATACTAACCAATGAGTTTCACAGGATTCCAACCCTGAATGGATCTTATGTCAAAATTAGGAATGGTGACCTCTTATGCAGTGTGATTGATATGATATAGTTGAATTGAGTTATAATGTGAATCTGATTATTTTTCATTGTTGGTATCTTAGCAATCATAATAACCTGGATTGTTCCACTCATCATTATCATCTTGATTTTGAACCAATGGAATGTTAGTGTTGACTTCTATTGTATCTGAATGAGCATAGAGAATTTCTTCATACCGTAGAATTGATCTTTATAAATTGTTTTTTACAATATTTTTTTGTGATTGTGCCCTTTAAAATTGTGCTTATTATAGGCATATGGTGTTTTGGAGGCTCTTTTGTTAGAAATCCTCTTTTGAGAATGCTTTTTGGCTTAACATGATTTTGAATTTGCAACTGATGTGGTTGTTCCTTTTTTAATACAACACTTGTATCTTGATCTTTTGAATTGATAAATTGTATTTATGAATGATTTGCCTTAGTATGTTCCATAAATCCCAAACCTTTTTCACCAACATTATCAACTACTAGAATATGAGTAATGATGCCTTGAGCATGTTTTCCCAAACCTTGACGATGATAGTCATTTACCACCTTCATTATCCCTTTCCCTAACCTAAACCCCTGTTCAATAGTTTACATGACTATGTCAGCCACATCGACCCTGTATTTTTATTGATAGGGCTTAGTAAGAACTAAGTTGGCCATAGCTGACATAGTTCATTATCTAGTTAGTTTTTCATCAATTTCAATATTAGGTCAACTAGGTCGACCTTGTCAGCCAAAAATTTTGGAAGGGTTTAAATTTAGATCTAATTATGTAAACACAATTATTTCACTATTTCTAAGAGAAGAGAAGAAGAAGTAAGATATATTACGCACCTGCTTATCCACCATTCTACTTGAGGAGCAATCTTAAGGTTTTATACTTTCTTTGGAGATATGGATCTTGTCATATGGAGAAGTCTTTTGGATGAATTGATAGATTGTGTATCCTAGAGCTAATTTATCCTTGTCATCCTTACATACCACAACAACTTCGTGTGAAGCACCTTGTCCAAGGGAGATATTGAGGCTCAGTGGGTTCATCTTCAAAGGTAAGTATTCCTAACTTTGATCCTCCTTTATAAGAGTAGATAAATATGCATTTGTACTTCTCTTCCATGTATTAGTATTTTATATACATTGATGTGAGTATACATATTCTATGCATGTTTTTTTAATTGTTTATTACCCACACTTTGTGCCACAAGTTTTGGTGAGCACTCGATTATATTTTGCTTTACTTGTTATTAGTTTAGTGAATATGAAAACATAGGACCTAATTAGGGTTATTGCATAGTTTTGCTTGACTAAAGGCTTTATAACCCTCCTTAGTAAATTTATTGTGCTAAGAGATCCCTTGTCTAGGTATAACAGATCTATATTGGTCATGACCTTGATTATCTAATGTATCCCCAATCAGAAGTGTAAATAAGATCTATCGTCTCTGAGTTAGGATTAATTTGTAGAATCTATTACATTTTCCATTGCATACATTCTAGTGAACCCGATATGAATCTAACCATTTCAAGTTTTCATTTCATTCTTTCATTTCTATCATTCTATTATTTTTCTATATTTGAGATATGAGGTCGAACAAGCCATTATAGTTATAACTGCTATGTTTAGGTTTAACACAGTTGTATCAAAATGACTATGTTTTTTTTGTGTAGGTCTTCACTAGAATTAGGTTACCAGATCAAATAGGTCAACACAATATTCTTCTTTAGTTCTAGATAACATAATAAATCAACTAGGTCAACTTAAGCTTTCAGTCAGCATCCAGACCAACAAACTAATTTGTGCAGGTTGACTTAGTCATCTTATCAAGCTTCAACAAACAAGGTTTCATAGAATTAGGTCGACTAGATCAACTTAGTTTTCATAACCCTCAAGTAGCATTCAAGGCATTACATCATATAATTTTCAATCCTAATCATCTTCCAACCCACCAAGGCTCCTCTCTTTCTCTCTCTTTCAATTCAATACTTCAATATAGTTCTATTTTGTGCAAGTTTCTAGCTTTCAAAATTACAATGCTACATCAAACTAAGTCAAACTCATCAACTTCCTTTTTGTAGCATGTCTTCTATCTAAAATACTAATTAATCTTGGTTGTTGTATTTCTTAAAGACTCGTGCTTCTATACAACAATAGCAATCTAGTTGACTTTGTTTTGTAATTATTGCATACAGTGTCATCTGAACTGACCATGTACCATTCTTAATTTGGGAATTAACAACTATATGCTATTAATTAATTCACACTTTCCTTTTTAGTTGTTTCCATGCTTAGAGTAGGTCACATATTTTAATTAGGTAGTTTTTCAAATTGTTGATTAATTGCACTATTTTGCTCTTTTTTCACACACTACTGAATCACACAATATTCAAAATGCATTTAACATTTGTCTTCCTAAGACCTACCTACTTGGATTTCATCACTAAGGGGGAAGCCAACTTATTTTTCTACCCAAGTATAAACACGTGGTTCATGGTATATATTTGAAAATCACCCGACATCCTTAACACTGTGGGATTGTGAAGTGAGGGTTAGGCCCCAATACAAGACAATGCCATTGCCAATACAGATCCCTTTCAACTCAAATGTCTTGAAACCATCCATAAATTGCTTTTTAGTTCCCTATTTTCAACCAACTTCCATATCACACTTAAAATAACACTTTATAATAATCTAAAAATAGTCAGGGTGACCACTTAATTATCATTTACTTTTTAGTTGATTGCTTCTTCTCTACTCATTATGTGTTATATTGCAAAAACTTGCATTGACCAATGTTGGTGCAAGATTTTTTTGTTGTGTGCCCCAATTGGATTATTCCCATTGATTCAATTGTTTGTGTGTTTGCTTCCATTTCTTGCTTCAATTACATTGCAAAAACTTTCCCTATTTTTAACACACTATCATTTTATTTGACATAGTCTCTTATAGACTATCTTTTTCCTTGACTATAGTACTAAGTCAGCTTGGTCAACCCAGTATTCCTTTTTACCAATTATATTATAGTACTAATTTGACATGGTCGACTCTATATCCTTATCAAAATATATTTTTCCCTGACTATAGTACTAAGTCAACTTGGTTGACCCAATACTCATGTCTACCAATCAAGTTATAGTACTAAGTTGATCTAGTCAACTATGTATCCTTACTGGACTATCTTTTTCCCTATCTACAGTACTAAGTCAACCTATTTGACCTAGTACTCCTTTCTATCAATTATTTTATAGTACTAAGTTGATCCAGTAAAATTTATATCCTTATTAGACTATGTTCTTCCCTATTGATGTAGAGGTCTTCAATAAACTTGTCTACTATGGATGCAAACACAATCATATACTCTTTACCTCTGCTCGCATACCTAGCTCTAACCCTTATCTTGAACTTCTTTATCTCCAAACTCTACTCTTTGTCTTTATCACTTTTATCCCTTCTTTATTTGTACTAGGTTTCCAAGTTATTTCATGTGTGTTCATTCCTCCTTCTCTGCTTGAAGTCAATCTACTCATCAACTACCTCTACTATACTTCCTTTGAACATCTTCCTTCACAGTTCATACTCTATTTCATATTCTCTTAGTAAACCTGGGTCTTACTAAACCTTCAATCCCTTTAATGAGATTCTAAACTTCTTCTATTTCTTGAAACCACTTTAATCTAATTGTACCTATATGTCCTCTCTATGCTTAACACCTTTAACCCCATATAAATTCTCCATCTTGCATTCTCACATCACTCATCCTTCTTAATAACTTGTTTCTCTTCATTAGATTCATAACCTTCCAAATCCATAAAAGACCTAATACTTTTTCCTTTAATTAATGTTCATATAATGACTCTTAGTCATATTACATCTTATTCAAGTCCTCATGGATCTCCCATCCATTCAACTCAGCATTTGAGCACAACTCTGCCAACACTCATTTTTTTTCTTGTCCTTGTTTATACCTCCTTATAGCCCTTTTTTGACAAATTTCAATCGTAAAAATAATACAAAATAGTAATTGAGAAACCAAACCAATATTATGACACTCTCTATCTAGGTACTCCTCTCCATAAAATAAATTTATCTAACTGCAAACTTAAAGCACTTTAATAATCACTTTTTAGGCTTTGTTTAGGCCTATTAGGTCTTTGTCAACTTCTTACACACACAGTCACTTATAACTCATACCCAGAGGTCCAAACACACCTAAAACATAAAAAATAAATTAGGATACATGATATCCAAACTAATCACCAAAAATCATGATTTTTTTTATGGTGGAATCTCTTGTAAATTTAATTCCTACTTAGAAACCCTAACTTAGGGTTTGCACAGCCCTATGACTAGCTGAGAGGCTATTTAATTGATTTTTGAGAACTCTAAAAAGTTATAAACCATCCAAGAACTTAAGGGAAATCTCTCCCATCAATACTCAACTCCAAAAATGCTTTCTTTCCTTTGATAAACTTTGAAAAACTTTCCCATGCTAGTTTTATAGAGTTTTGTAGGTATTCAATCTCATTGTGTCACACTACAAATAGAATATGAGTAAGACTCTTCACTAAATGACCTACATGTTTTTTACCAATTATATTACCTTATTATTAACCTCTTCACACATTTTATAACCTCCACATGCTTTTACAATCCTCTAATAGAGTTAATTTGATTAAATACTATCACCTAGGCAGATTTCTTAAGCAAGACTACAATCAGGGTTTTTAATATTTTTAGATTACACCAATTTTATATTTGAATAAAAGGAATCATGAATTTATAAGGACATGAACTTGTGATGACAACTCAATCAACTTCCAAAAAATCTTTCACAACCTTCTTACCACTTGACAGTCCTATTATAGGATTAAGCAAACTCAAGATTTATGCTCTTAACTGAGATTGTGTTAGGTTTTGTTAATAAAGTAACATGAAAAAATATATAGAACTACACCAAGAGCCTTAAGATCAATAAATAAATCCTTTCCAATGTACAAACATGTTTCAACTACCTTCCACAAAATCATTCTCTCTCATCTTGCATACTAAGTCCTTTGTTAGAACACAAAATGTAGGAACATATGGAGTACATATAGTCAGTCATCAAAATATAGAAACTTTTATTGATTGTCTTGAATTTATCAATTATACATTTTTGAGAGCATTAAATACTTCATCCTCCTACCATCTTATACCTCCCCTCTCCTTAGTCTATATTATTCATCTTTTTCATGCATTTCTTCCTATTTCCCTGTTAGTTACTTGTTTAAAGGCAGTTACAAATTAGTTAACTCATGAAATTACATTTAATTTACATTTTTATACACATTTGACCACCTTAAAGAATCTATTAAGACACCTAGGACCTAAATAAACTACTAAAAACATTAGACTTCATACCACATCAAAAAACACCTCCCAAAGCTAACATAATTCAAATTTTCAAATTGGAGTTTTGGCAGGAAACCCCATATGAGCAAGAATTTGAATTATATGAAACTCTTATAAGTTATAACCTAGACAAACACACTCTAAATGACCTCCATCACCTAAAACAACTAAAAATGGAGATAATTGAAGATGCCCCTACATCATACTACCAAGGGGATTTTAAAATAACTTTCCTATGAAAGTTATAACTAATATTGCTTTGATGTGTTTCTCAGCATCTCTCCTTTTTACTGGCTACTTATCTTCATTGCATGGCCTAATATATCCCAAGGCCTACTTGAGGAATGTATATCTCCTTATCTCTTGACTAATTCTGCAACTAGTCTCTCATGTAGATGTAGATGCTCTCTTGATCCACACTTGTACCTTATCTTCCCTTTTATTGTCTTCATCCAAGATATACCTACAATTAACAACAAATCATTAAAAAAAACATGTATCTCCTCATTTCTTTGAGGCATATTCCAACTCTTTTACTTTCTCACATCTTGATTTTGTTTCCAAACATCTTCATATATCCTATATGGATCATTCTTCTTATTTTCACTACCCACCAACTCATTTTGTTCTTCTCCTTGTATGGTTTCTCCTTCATCTATAACCTATCCTTTAACCTTAATATCTACAACTTCATGATGTATCTTGTCTTCTTGTATTTGATTACTCCTTGCCTTCATAATTGCTCTTAACCTAAACACCATTATTACATTCCATAGGTTTATGTTCTCTTTTGTCACTTTATTCACCATCTCTTTATACATCTGATGAGGATCAAAATTATATTCTTTCTTCATTGCTTCATACACACTAGAATAATCCTCATACCTTTACTTTTTTTTCTATCCCAATGCTCCTTTATCTTATTTTTCATCCTCTTGAGTGAGGATCACTTCATGATTCATGAAATTTTGCCTCATAGATGATTGACCTTCTTTTTTCTATTCTAACATCAAGACTCTATGTTGAGCCTCTCTTTCCTCTTGGTTCCTCTTAAACACTACTTGGTCAAATGTTTCATCTACGTATTTCTTGATCTCATGCATTGGCTCAACTAACTCATCTCTTTCCTTAACTCTCATATCTGCATACACACATGCCAAAACATCATTAGTTTTAAATTCATGAGGTTTGTTTTCCTCCTTCTCCTTCTTCTTAGGCTACTTGTTCAATATTTTCAACTATCTCCTCACTTTACACACTTCTACTTGCCTTTTCTTTTTCATCATCATTTCCTTGAGAGGCCATCTCACTATTTTTCTGATTCCAACTAAAAAATTTGATCTAAGCTCTTCTAAATCTTGCTCTAACTCTACCAATACTACCTTCAACTCATCAATCTCTCTTTTCTTAACTTTATATTTCTTTGTTTCCTTCTGGCAACCTTCTTGCTTCAAGCCCTTAATCTCTCTTTCACTCTATACACTCTCTCTATCTTCACTTTCTCTATAGGTCTCACTTGGACCTATCTCTTATTGACAAACTTATCTTCTTGTCTTCTTGACCTCACTTGGGTCTTCTCTCTCTCTCTCTCTCTCTCTCTCTCTCTCTCTCTCTCTCTCTCTCTCTCTCTCTCTCTCTCTCTCTCTCTCTCTCTCTCTCTCTCTCTCTCTCTCTCTCTCTCTCTCTCTCTCTCTCTCTCTCTCTCTCTCTCTCTCTCTCTTTCTCTCTCTCTGTCTCTCTCTAAGCCTCTATGCCTCTATGCCTTTAGGGCTTCACCACACACTATTCACCTTTCTACCTCTCTATCCATTTCTTCAACTTTCATGAGTGACATTTCAAACAACTTTCAACACTCTTTCATGAACTTATCCAATACTCAAAATGAAAATAAAAGAAAACATGTGACTTTATCTTCTTTTTAAGCCTTCTTTATCCTCTTCCCTAAATAAATTCTTTCTATAATACCAAATTTTGCATAGGTATTCAATAAAATTGTTGAATATGGATGCAAACATAATCATATACTCTTTTTTTCTGCTAAGATACCTAATTCTGATCCTTACATTGAACTTCTTTATCTTTGAACTCTGCTCTTTGTCTTTATCACTTTTATTCCTTCTCTCTTTGTACTAGGTTTCCAAGTTATTATATGTGTGTTCATTCCTCCTCTTCTTGAATTCACTCTACTCATCAACTACCTCTACTATACTTCCTTTGAACATCTTCCTTCACAGTTCATTCTATGTTTCATATTCTCTTAGTAGACCTAGATCTTGATAAACCTTCAATACCTTTGATGAGTTCTCAAAATTCTTCTCTTTCTTGAAACCAATTTACTCTTATTGGACCTATATGTCCTCTCTATACTTAATCCTCTCCATCCTTAACACCTTTAACCCCATATATATTATCCATCTTGAATTCTCACATCACTCATCCTTCTTAATAACTTATTTCTCCTCATTGGCTTCATAGCCTTCCAAATCCATAAAAGATCTAATACTTTGTCCTTTCATTAATTTTCATATAATTTCTCTTATTAATATTACATCTCATTCAATTCCTCATGGATCTCCCATCCACTCAACTCAACATTTGAGCACAACTCTGCCAACACTCTTTTTTCTTGTCCTTGTTTATACCTCCTTGTAACCCTTTTTTTAACAAATTCCAATGGTATGGACAATACTTAATAGTACTTGAGAAGCCAAACTAATATTATGACACCCTCTATCTAGTTATTCCTATCCATGAAATTATTTTATCTAACTCCACTCTTAAATCACTTTACTAATCATTTTTTAGGCTCTATTTAGGCCTATTAGGTCTTTGTCAAATTCTTACACACATAGTCACTTATAATTCATAACCAGATGTTCATACACACCTAAACCCTCCAAAATCACTTAGCAGACATAATATCCAAACTAATCACCAAAATTCATGATTTTTTTATGGTGTAATCTCTTACAAATTCAATTCTTGCTTAGAAACTCTAACTCAAGGTTTACACAGTTCTATGACTAGTTGAGAGGCTATTTAATTATGTTTTGAGAACTCTAACAAGTTATAAACCATAAAATAACTTAAGGGAGGTTTTTTCCATCAATACTCAACTCCCAAAATTATTTATTCCCTTTTATAAGCTTTGAAACACCTTCCCATGCTAGTTTCATAGAGTTTTGTAGGTATTCAATCTCACTGTGTCACACTATAAACAGAGTATGAGTAAGATTCTTCACTAAATGACCTACAAGGTTTTTACCAGTTACATTGCCTTAGTATTAACTTCTTCACACATTTTCTAACCTCCACATGATTTTACAATCCTCCAATAGAGTGACTTTTATTTGAGACTATCACCTAGGTAGAGTTCTTAAGCAAGACTGCAATCAGGGTTTTTAATTTTTTTTACTACACCAATGTTATATTTTAATAAAATACATCATGTGTTGATAAGGACCTAAACTTTTGATTAAAACTAAATCCACTTTCAACAAATCTTTCACAACCTTCTTACCACTTGATATTCCTATTATAGGATTAAGCAAACTCGAGATTTTTGCTCTTAATTGAGATTATGTTAGGTTTTGTTCATAAAGTAGCATGAAACAATATGTATAAATACACCAATAACCTTAAATAAATAAATCCTTACCAATGTAAAAAAAAATTCAACTACTTTCCACAAAATCTTTCTCTCTCATCTTTCATACTCAGTCCTCTATTAGAACATAGAATGCAAGAACATATGGAGTACATACAGTCAGTCATCAAAATGTAGAAAATTTTATTGATTGTCTTGAATTTATCAATTATAAATTTTTTAGAGCATTCAATACTTAATCCTCCTACCATATTCTACCTCCCCTTTCCTCAGTCCCTACTATTCCTCTTTTTCGTGCATTTCTTCCTATTTCCCTATTAGTTAATTGTTTGAAGGTAGTTACAAATTAGTTGCCTCATGAAATTGCATTTAATTTACATTTTTTTACACATTTTACCACCTATAATAATATTTTAAGACACATAAGACCTTTAAATAACCTATTTCAAACATTAGAATTCATACCACATCACAAAACACCTCCCAAAGCTAAGAACATAATTCAAATTTTTAAATTAGATGTTTGGCAGGAAACCCCATATGAGAATGAATTTGAATTCTATGAACTCCTATAAATTTTAACCTAGACACTCTAAATTACCTCTATCATCTAAAACAATTCATAATGGATACAATTGAAGATGACCCTACATCACCTATCTACAGTACTAAGTTAACCTAGTCGACTCTGTACTCTTATTTGTCTCTTATATTCCTTTGTTTTTGTATAAACTTTATCTTCCATAATCTTTCTCCTTCATAGATATGATGAAAACACTAATTTGAATTTAATATATATGATGAGTTTTACCAACCCCACTATTTTCTCCCATAATCATCTTGTGGCTCCTACCCTAGCTGAAAGTAGTGTGCATGTAGTCACTCACACTAAAAACTATGGGACCCCTCCTCATTCCTCTTCACTTCACAATCCTATTTTATCATTTGAAGATCAACCTAAATCATAGTATACCCTATAAATTCTCTTCTTCATCAATTAGTTTCCTCAACATCAAGGAAAAGATCCTTCTACTATTTACCACCCCATGAAAGTGGTTAAGTTGAGGAGCCCCATTCACCTTCTCCCACATTCTCACATGCATTCAGGGACACTAGATTCTTTGCTTATTTGCCTCTTCCCTCTATTTTTACCCCTTCTCATACCATGACATCTTCCTCTTTGATTTCCTCCACATTCATTCCTATTATTTATATTAATATGGCAGGTTCTACATTTAGTGGGCCTCTTCGAAGACCCACTCTTCTCAATTCTTCCACTAGTGCATCATTTACTACCCATGGTAATCATGCCTCTAGTGAAACTTATTCTCATACCTCTACTAGTACATATTTTTCCACACAATAAAATCACATTACTAGTGCCTCACTCACCAATAATTCTTCTCAAGCTACTACTAACACCCATAGTGGTACCCAAGCCACTACTTCCAATTCCAATGCTTCACACAATGCCAATAATACCACTTAAACCCATAAAATTCTATTAAAAAATATTAATCAAATGAATTCTTTCCAATATATTAATGAAAATCAAATTATTCAAATGCAAAATCATCTTATCCATCTTCATACCCACCCTCAACAGGTTATATCGGGCACACATAACCAAAATATTCCCCCACCTCCCCTTCAACATTTCCATGGTAATATTATCCCTCAACCTCCCCTTGTTAACAAAAAAAATCAATCACCTTAAAATTGAGCCTCTTACATCTCAAATTACAATTATTGATATAGGAGGCATCACCCCTACCATTACTTACAATGGCTCAACTGATCTTACACTCCAATTAAAAATATTTGGAAATCTATATAAAGACTAGGTCAAGTTAAATAATTTTGCCGCTACCAAGATACTAGCAAAGACTCTAATGGGTGATGTTTTATATTGGTATAACCAACTCAAATCTCATTCCATCACTAGTTTGGAAGATTTAGTAAATGCTCTAGTCCAAGAGTTCTAAACTAGTGATCTCCCTCAAAATACCTTGGCCCATTTTATCAATTGTAAGCAACTTGAAACCAAAACCACACAAGATTTCATCAAATTATAGAAGACCTTGTCTAACAAGTGTGAACATAATATGGAAAATTATAATCTTTTTCATCTATTTACCAATGCTCTTTTTCCCAGGTTACAATATTGGGTCTGGACTCTCTCTCTCCACATACTTTGGAAGAGGCCATTGACCAAGCCAAATGTCAAGATTTCCTCATGCATCAATTCAATCCATCCCAACCTTATATGGGTACTCACATGTTAATCAAGAATAATAATCATCATGTTACTAATGATGGTGTAACTTATTCTTATGATACCATTCATACTATTTAAGATATTGTTCCCAATTAGGCTTTGGAATAATAACCACATCACTAATCCTTGTTTATCTTCAACTGATAACATCAATGTTTATAAACCTTTATCCTTAGAAAAATTACAAAAACATCTACCAAGGCCTCATCCATGATAAATTGGTCCCACATATCCCATGAAGCTTGGTATGATCCCAATAAATTTTATTGGTTTCATACTAGTTGGGGTCATTCTCATAAGACTTGTAGGCACCTTCATAATTTGGCTATGGATTTCCTTCTCGGTCCCAATTTTTATCATGCTTCTATCATTCTTAAATTTCAAAAATCATATGTGATTTCCTTCAATCCCATGAAACATAAACTAAATCTCAAGCTTTGAACTAGGCTAATGCTCATTTGGCCATTTTTAAAGATCCTTTTTCGAATCACCAAGACAACCTAGACAAACCTACCCCTTCTACTAATAATGTTGACAATTTTCTTGACCCAACTCTTGAAGAGAATGTGGTCAATATGACTAACATGTGAAAGATGGTTTCCTTCATTGATCCTCATCCCATCCACACTCTTCAATTGTCTCACACTTTTCATGTTATCCAAGACTCTTTTCCAACTTACTTAACAGAGTTGGGGCAAGAAGACCTTATATATTTTGATAAACCAATTCCAAAACCTCCCTTGGATAAAACTTCTAATACCATTCCTCCAACCTATTTACCCATCACTAATGATACTCAAATTTATATCAAAACTTATTTTGATCTATTTCAAACCAAACCTACATCAACCACCCCATCTTCTCAAGACAATCAACAAACTTGTCCCCCAATTAAACCTTTTGCATCTTATCAATATAAATTCACAAGAAATTTAGCTCCTCCTTCTAAGGACCTCCTTCAACACTATGCACCACTTTCTAATAGTCCCATTATGGGTTATGATGAGTGGGATTCTATTATAGAGCTTACTAATCTCCCATTTCTTGAACTTATGCGAACCTCTCCACATCATCATAATCATCTTATGAAGCTTTTTTTTGAAACTAACATCCCTCATCCTCCCCTAACAAGATGATAATCCACCTTATATGGATCATAAAATAGCATTTTACAATAGTGCAAAGAGATATCTATACATGTTGATGAAATAATGGACACTTCTCTTTCCCTTAAATTCCCTATTTCTTCTATGATCCCCAATGATATTTTGCTTCATTTGGATGATCCTCCTCTTTTTATTAGTGTCCAAATTGGAGATATCCAATTCAATCATGACTTGATTGATGAGGGTTCCAGAACTTGTGTTGCCTCTCTTGATTTTATCAAAACCCTTAGATATTCTGAATGTAATCTTAATTCTACATGCAACACATGTCAAAGCTATGACTAAAGTCAAATGTCTCTCTTAGGCTATCTGTGGCTCCATATCACCATCCCGCCTATCATCATTCATGTGAAGGTGATGATTTTTAACTTTCCTCTATCCTATAGTATTTGTCTTGGTAGTCCATGGACTCATCGCATGAGAGCAGTTGCCTCTTCCACTTGCCAATGTGTCAAATTCCCTCACAATGGAGCAATCTATAGGATTCAAGATGACACTAACCCTTGAAATTTTTTAAAATTCCAAGACTATGGTGTTTTCAAGATTCCACCCTTGATTAAACCTTTCCAGGTATTCCATTTTGTGAATCTCAATGGTTTAACTTTCCTATCAATTCCACCCAAGGTTACAATGGTCACCTCAAACTCATCGAGAATATACTCCTTAACCTCCTAGAATCTAATGATGATGAGCTTGACAAGATCAGTCTAAAGATTAAAACCTTATATCTCTCATCTCATCTCATTTCTTAGCTTCCCCTTCTTTGCAACCTCATTCCCATCAACCACATATTGATGATATACTCATTGTCTCAACTAAGACTTGACATTCCGTTCATCACACCACATCAAATGACAATGTTACGCCCCTAACCTATCACATGTATGAGGATAGTATTAGCTGACTTGTGGCTTACTTATCCCTCTTTGATGTTATATTACATTTATCTATGCTTTCTTTTGATTAGTAGGTCAGCCTATGAAGTAACCATGGCCTAGATAGACTATATATAGGAGGTAGTGGGTAATTATTTATCATCATATTGTGAATTCTACTCTTATTGAAGCTTGTGGAGGTTGCCCCCTCGAAGTGGCTTATCTATTATCATATATTTGGATATATTTCAGTCATATTTGGATATAATTATGCTATTATACTTAATTTTTGAAGTAA
Organism: Torreya grandis; assembly: GCA_037957365.1. NCBI lineage: Eukaryota > Viridiplantae > Streptophyta > Pinopsida > Cupressales > Taxaceae > Torreya > Torreya grandis. The sequence goes on from JARHVA010007168.1 coordinate 330,829, forward strand.
TTTCATTACAGACAAGGTCATCCCTACATATGCCATTGATATTCATACACTTGATTATGATGATAGTTATAACCTAGATGATCCACTTTAGGAGGTCTTGTTCAGGCCCAAGATGTTAAAATTATTCATTATCATTCCTCTTTTCTTCAGTCTTTCAATATTTCTTCTAACATTCCATCTTATATCATCCTAATCTTAGAATTTTTCCTCTTGATCATAGGATAAATATGGTGTGTACAACTCTAGTTTCTAAATATTCTCATAGGAATATGCTTATGGATCATGCTATCATTGGTACCTATCACCTTGCCAAATATCAAGACCCCTCTAGTCAACTTATCCTTGAGATGCTTGTAACTATCCTTTAGCCTTCTGTACATCCTACCCCTCCCTTAGTAGAGCCCACTTCATATCCTATTCGCATTTCCTCTCTATATGAGTCTCTACCCATTTTTTGATCATATTACTCCTTCAATCAAGCCTTTCCTAATCTCTCCACCAGCCTCACCTTCCCTTGGTGATGGTTTATTCCCTTTACTACAACTTTCTCCTTTGCCCACCAAATGGGCCAATCATCCATATTGTGATATTCATAAAGTTGTTAGTCATTAGACAAGATATTTTTCATTATACCAACCTTCCTTTCCTTCCGCTTCCACTCCTATGAGTACACCTACCAAGTCTACTCATAAGCATATTTGTTTCTTCCATGGTATAGATAATCATTTATCCATGGATTATCATAAGATACAAAAATATATCAACACATTACATCCCACCACTCCTCAGCACACAAACAAAGCTATATCTCCCCCAAAAGTATTACCTATATATCTTCCCAAATATGAAGAGGCATACTATTTATAGCACCAATGTGGTACACATCACACTGATCATTTCCACATCCTTCAACACCTCAAGGATCACATCATAACCATTTATGTGCCTAATACCCTTCCTCCCATAGTCTCTCTCACAAGAAGGCTCCCCCTTCTTCCCCCATGGATCCACCACCTATAGTCCCTTCTCCACCTACTATTTCTCAACCTATGATTCTTTCACCCATGCATCCTCTTTCACCTATGACCCATTCTCCACTGGTGACCCCTTCATTTCCCATAGATTCCATTCCCATTCCTTCTCCCAAGAATTCCCTACATGATATCCCTCATCATCATGATCCTTTAGGCATTCCTACATTCTTCATCGAGGACATTCGATGTGAAGTATTTTCTCAACTTTCCCTAAAGATTTGATGAGACTTTGGCGGCAATCTGAGTTTAGTTTCATAGAGAATTATGAGATGTTATGGATAATGTGTGTGGGAAAATATATCAATACTTATGAACACAATCATGGTGTTCTTTCATTTATTTATTTATTTGGATTGGGTGTGTGCTCCAACTTTACATTTATTTATTTTATATCATTTGACATTGTGTCAAATTCTTATATATCTTACATGGTGACTTTTGTTGTGAATTATATGTTGCTTATGATGTCATTATTATTCTTATGTTCTCTTATGGATTCTTTTTCATAAATATTTAATACTTCTTCATGAGTTTATTTCTATGGTTCCCTTGTTATTTTTTATGATTATTTTCTATCTTATCTCTATAAACACAGATAATTGTTATTGTGACTTGGTTATACAAACCTTGTTCCCTTTAGTCATTCCTCATTTACCATGTGATCAGTTAGCAAACAATTAATCTCATTATAATCTCATTTTACTAGTCCAATTTGGATCTCCCCTTAATCCCCTTTATTCCCTTTTGTAAACTAAGCATACACATGGTTGAGACTTGATATAACATGTTGGTTCATAGTTAAGCCTAAGTGTTCTATTTAGTCATATCTTTGAATACTTATCTTCCTTTAGCCTAAGCCTAAAACTCATTCGTGTGTATAACTTTATCTCTCATGATTGGTCATTCCACATCCGTATAGAGGAGGAATCTTAAAATCCTTAAACATTCAAAATCCAAATCATTTAAAAAAAGGCAATGATCTAAAAGGCAACATTTAAAAAAATTCAAATTCAAATCACACTAAAAAACATGATTCTAAGCACATATCTTTTTTATAATCAAATCTCAAATTCCATAATTGGCCTCATGATACAGATTAGGTCCATTGATGTGTGGTGGGCCAATAGATTAGAAAAGGATAATAAAAAAAATATTTTAGTGCTACCTACTTTCTCACGCAAGTACCCAATCTTTGCAGTAGACTGATGGCTCTATAAGGGATCCTGAGGAATGGGGATCACATCGTGGAAAGGTAGGTCCATTGTATTTTTTCTTGTTAAAAAAAACCAACACAATTTGATCTTAGTACCACACCTATTTTCCTACACATCTTTTGTGCCTATCATGAATAGGTGTCCTTTGTATATTGATGGTCACTAGTCACTTAGTGTCTTCTGATGTCCTTAGTGTGTCTGATGTATATTAAAGTCTTATGATAATATGCCTCTTTTATTCTTCTTAAATTACCTCTTTCACTCCCTACAATCCTAATATTTCCCCTTGATAAATATTGTTTTTTTCACTAATCACTCCCCCTAGGGATTCCATTTGTGAGTTGTAATGAAAGACCTTGGAAAGGACCAATCCTTTCTCACAAATTACCAAAATTTCACATTACCATTCCAAGCATCCCCTACCATATTTTAACATTATTTCCACCTAATTGGTGTTCCCTTTGTGAGTTTTAGTGTAAGACCATGGATAGGACCTGACCTTTCTCACAAAAATTTTTAATACCCAAGTCACAACAAAATTATATGTGTCAAATATGAGATAAGATGTGATTGATTATGAGTTACATGTCATTGACATGTTTCTTATATTGATTTATTATGTTTTATTCTTACTTCATTAACCTTTCATTTTTATCTTCTTATTTTCTGATTGCATGTAAAAATTCAACCATTTTTCTTAAGTTTTTCATACTTCCCAACTTGAATTAGTGTGATTAACTTAAGACCATTTTGCCAATTTTGTTTATCTTTTATACTTCTCAACGTGATTTAGTATGATTGATTGACTTAATTGATTTTTTCTTATACCATTGGTATTTCATGTGTTTTCCATTTTATTACACTATTTTCATACTTCTTAATGTGATTCAGTGTGATTTTACTTGTTTTAATTTGGTGCCAAACTTTTTCATGGTTTAAAAATATTGTTTACCTCTTTTTGGTTTATTATATTTGGTCATCTTTTGTTATTACACATTTTCCATCATGATATAATGTGCAGTGTATTTTTTTTATTAATTATACTTTTCCAAATCTTTTGTACCTATTTCTTTTTAAACATACATCTATACTACATAATGCTAGAAAATAAAACACTCCACAGATATTTCCTATAGCATATACAACAAAAACAAGATACATGTGTTAGAAATAAATATATCCATGCATAAACAACCACAACCAGAATATAACTCATAAGATCAAAATTCAACGATCAAAATAGAATATCTCTATATATCCTGTGTTTTATACAAATAGTACAAAATACAAAAATGCATCGCTCCAGCTCTATAGCTAGGCCCCATCATGTCTATCTCGTGGCCTATCCACACTACCCATAGATTCCCAATACTTTCCCCTCTACATGATGTGTTTTAATGAGGTTATCCATGATCTCAACCCTGTTATGTATCCCTATATGTGGGCCACCTAGGCCTATACCTAGCCTAGCTAGATTGTGGTAGACATATGTGTGTCTCTCTCGTGAGCCAAGGCCTACCAATATTAGGCCTCTCCTGCTAGCACCCCCACTAGTAGATGAAATACATCCCAACATGCATGTAGTTTCCTCATGACCTCCCCCACTAGTCTAAAGTAGCTCACCTATGTTGGGGCAGATGGTGCCAGAGGATTATCTAACGTGGTGAGGTTGTATGATGCTAACACTCCATTTCAAATGTCATGGTGTGCTTCCATAACTAGGGATCCCCATCAGATCTCCTTAGCTATAGGATCTATAAAATTTAAACTATATAGATATTAGATCGCATATACATCTCAAAATTTATCTCTCTACAATCATATGCAACTAGTATTCTATCTCAAAAGACTAATAAATCCAACATTTATTACCTATCCTGGTGTCACCAACCACCATATCCCCATTTTCTTGTTCATTGATCATGGTCTCTCCATCATCCCATCCCCCAAGCACCTCATTTATGGGATGCCTCCCTATCAAATCAAAACTTAGAGTTGCCACCTATGTACATCTTGAGCCTCTCCTCAATGGTACCTCTATTGAATAACTCTACCTTGGATTGATTATCAGGTCATCTTATGTAGCCACTCTCTATGATCAATCCCATTATTTCCATCTCCATTGATGGTGTGATCGATGTGGTCACTAATCCTACTATTGTGCTTGTTACAGTACCCATTTCACCTTTACATCCACATCCATTCCCTCTCCTCCTCTAACTGCTAGTTGTCATGCTCAACCAGTCCATGGTCTCACATGTTATAGTCTGATCTCAAGTCTATCAATTGGTATTCCTCCTCCTCCTCTTCCCCTTAGCTCTCTCACATGTCATGCCCAAAATGTAAGAACTACTAAAGGAGCCACTAGGTATGGGAGTCCAAACTATCCTGACAAGCATGCCACTAGCGGTGGCTCTACCCCCTAGGTATAGTGGCTCGTGATCTACACTTGAGCCAATCCTAACACCATAGTCACTCAACTTATTCAAATAATAGAAATATGTGCATATGGATTCCACATGATCTATCCTCATATGATTATTTATATCACTATCACATGGGGTATGTCCCTCACTACCTGGTCCTATCTCCATCTCACAACTTGAGGTAAACTATCATCGACCACATGGGGTAGCCTAGTTGGATGATACATTAGTAACCTCTCATATATCCATGCACTCAATAGTACCACTAGTGCCATGGTATTTTACCCTCTAGATAACATCCCATACATTTCATACATGAATTAAACCTAGATGATAGACCTAAAATCATAAAACACCCCATGATCCAAAATGGACTAACACAAGGCTATCACATATAGTGGTACCTAGTCATTTAACTTTTGATACAGCACTCATGTTATCACAAGTCCTATCATAACCTTCCATATATCTAGAATCTATGTAATATATACATCAAACAAGTTCACCCTCAGCCCATGGTAGATCCTATTTGAGCACGTTGCCCACTAGACTAGTGCTCATCTCTCCTCTAGATCATTTGGTGTCCCTATGACCATTGGTGTCCCATCTATAGGTAGTCCAAGTAATTCATATATGTCTTCCAATGTGATACCTACCTTTATGATATCCCCATCCACCACCTATCAAAAAGTGTTGGTCAACCATTCCCATGCTTTGAGGAACATAATAACGAGATTAGTACCCGGTGGGATGCATCTCATCTCCATAATTTCTCTAAGGCCCAATGTAACCAGTCTAGCTCTATTCACATCTATCAAGCACTCTTATAAATTATGTAACCATGAGGCATAAATCAATCACAAAAATCTTTGGTGCCTTTATAAAATATAAAATAATAAAGGATGTATTAGACCTCCATGTCATGCATAATCAAAATACATTCTTATAAAATTCACAAAAACAAACTAGTTTGCTTTAATTTTAACCATGTTGGCCTTTTTCAGTACTAAGTCGGCCCATTTTTGGCTTAATAGTACTGAGTTATCCCCTTTTAGCCTCTACAAAACTAAGTCAACCACTTACTACTACATCAACCCACTAGTTTTTCATCTAACTAACTAAGTCAACCACTTACTACTAAGTTGGCCCATTAGTTTTGCCCTTAATCAGCTAAGTTTTCCACTTACTACTAAGTCAGCCCATTAGTTTCCCCCTTAATCAATTAAGTTAGTCACTTACTACTAACTCTACCCATTAGTTTCCCCCTTAATCAACTAAGTTGACCACTTAGTACTAAGTCGGCTCATTAGTTTTCCCATAACTAAGTTGGCCATTTACTACTAAGTCAGCCCACTAGTTTTTATTATCTCCTACAAACTAAGATGACTTGGTCGACCTTTTTATTTCATTGCAATGACTTTTTAACTAATTGCCATAAATTCCTAGGGCATTTATTGCTCCAACTCCTTCCTACCTAATACATCATTTGACCCTTAGTTTCTCTACAAATTCCCTAGGGTTCATTCTAATATCTATATTTTGCCTAGTTATCAAATTTATATAAATCACTCAATTTCAAATAAAAATACTCAAAAATTTGAAATTTTTAGTTGCTTCCATGTGTTGTACTTGTTGCAATTACCATGCATCTTCCCCATCTTAGTTGTCATCTTTGCACCATCTTGGCATTCTAGGCTCTCACCAGGTCTCTCAAATCTCTATTTTTTTTAAAAAATTGAATAATAACAAATGAATTCTTTTTTCACCCTATTTATATTTACTATTCATAATTATTTACCCTTCAAATATTTATCACCAAATTTCTTGTTTTGATCATATCTTTGTCTCTACTAATCTTTTTTCAAAATCATAAAATGTTTTGAAATCCTAACATAGTAGAGAATCTTTCTAAATATTATACACATATGTTGTAAAACTTTTGATTTTTCACTCTTTTTCACTAATCTCTATAGGTTCGCCTAATGTTCCTCACATTGGACACCTTTAAATTTCTCATATCTCCTTCTTTATATATAGTAATAAGGTAAGTAAATGTATGTGTTTCTCAATTTTTTTCCTTTCATTTATATTATTTTCTCTTTAATTCACTTTATTCAACTTGAAGATTACATGTCACTTTATTATTTTCCCAAAGCACTATCCCCTATTGCACCTATGTGACATGTGATGAGCTTCGAGTGGGGCATATGTATACACATAATATTTTCAAACTTTTATAAATTACTGATGCTCTTTATCTTGTAATAACTCATAGAGTCTCAATCTCTCTAAGCGCATGTCTTAAGGGATGCACCAGGAAAGGGGTGGGCAAACCATAGGTGGTTCATAATATTTTTATCCCTTTTTACCACTTGCTATCTACACACTTATCTCCTAAAAACCATTTCCTTAAGATTTGCCTCCTCTTCTGCACCCTCCTCTAGTCATTTACCACCTTCATTATCCCTTTCCCTAACCTAAACCCCTTTTTGACATTTTTCATGACTATGTCAGCCACATCAACCCTGTATCATTATTGACAAAGCTTACTAAGAACTAAGTCAACCATGGCTGGCATAGTTCATTATCTAGTTAGTTTTTTGTCAATTTTAATACTAGATCGACTGGGTCAACCTTGTTGACTGAAACTTTCAAAAAGGTTTAGGGTTAGATCTACCTATATAAACACAATCATTTCACCATTTCTAAGAGAAGAGAAGAAGTAAGATATATTGTGCATCTATTTATCCACCATTCTACTTGAGGAGCAAGATTAGGGTTGTATACTTTCTTTAGAGATACAGATCTTGTCTTGTGAAGAAGTATTTTGGATGCATTGATAGGTTGTGTAGCCTATATCTAATTTATCTTTTTCATCCTTATATACCACAATAACCTCTTACGAAGCACATTGTCTAAGGGAGATATTGAGGCTCGATGGGTTCATATTCAATGGTAAGTATTCCAAACTTTGTTCCTCCTTTGTAAGAGTAAATAAATATGCATTTGTACTTCTTGTCTATGCATTAGGATTCCATATACATTGACATGATTATATGTCTTCTATGCATGTTTACCTTTATTTTTTATTACCCCCACTTTGTGCCATAATATTTGGTGAGCACTAGATTAGATTTTACTTTACTTATTATTTTAGTGAATATGAAAACATATGACCTAGTTAGGGTTATTGCATAGTTTTGCTTGATTGGAGGCTTTGGAACCCTTCCTAGTGAATTTATTATGGTAAGAGATCCCTTGGCTAGGTTTAGTAGATCCATATTGGTCATGACCTGGATTATCTAATATATTATCAATCAAAAGTGTAAGTAGGATCTATCTTCTCTGAGCTAGGATTTATTTATAGAATATGTTGGATTTTTTATTACATACACCTAGTTGCTTTTGATTGAACATGTAGGCACACTCCCTATAGGGAAGATGTGGAGGCATGGATAGGCTAAGTATATACTTTTGATATTGTAGTATAATTTTCCTCACCTCTTAGAGGAGTGATAGCATGGACCTAGTTAGAGGGAAAGTAGTTATCACCCTCATGGAGATGAGGAGGAGAATGAGAATCTTATTTATCCTTAAAATTTGTTTATGAAACTTTGAAGAGGGATACTAAGGTATAACATATGAGGTCTAAAAACCCTAACACTATAAGACTAGGGTTTAGATAGTATTTGAAGTAATTTAGGTTCACCAAATGAATTAACTTTTTAGGGTTATGGAGTTTGAGCCCTAGGTTGTTAAAGGGATTGAGTATAGTAAATCAATGTATAAAATATAAAATAAATATAACCACTGATTTGTAACATAATTGACCTAGTTTAAACTTTATAAAAATATAAATAAATGATGGAAATAAGTACTTAGCTGAAAACTGACTAAGAGAGAAGATCTTGAGGCTACAAATTAGGGCATGCTCTGATTTGAGTATCACATATAGGATCTAAGTGTCAAAACCCTTCTTGGATAGTATCACCCTAAGTGGACAGTATTACCAATGGTTCTAGTGTTCTCCTTTTGGTGCTAGTGCCCTCTATGCAAAATTTCTCTAATATTATGGGTGCAATTGTGTCAAAGTCTGTCAAGCTTGTTCCTATGCATACAAGTTTTGATTCCCTGTTTGTGACCTAGTTTACTTGATTTTATATGTAAAACCTAGACCTCCATGTTGTTAGGATGTTTGATTGGCAAAAATACAAAAGTGTGATGTTAGTGAGGTAGGTTGGACATCCTCAACACCCCATTGTGATGAGAGTTGCCTACATACCAATACTCTAAGAGTGATCAATCCCCATGTAATTCTCCCCACCTAAGTGCTGGTGCAAATGCAAGTGAAGCTAGTATAAATTTTAGTTTGAGTTATTTGAGTGATGATAGATACTATAAATATATGTACTATGAGCTTGGGATGGTTGTAGATAGTTATATGCATAATTAGGGGGAAATAGGGATTAATAAACTTGATTGTGCACAACTTGTTCTGAGTAAGTTTTTGTTATAGCATATGATTTACATTTAGCAAATAAAAATATAAAAATCATGTATATATTGTTATAGTGCTTACATGGGTCTTAAAAAAATGCTAGGCCAACCCTAGGTAGTTGTTGATTTGAAAAGCTACATGTTGGTGACAAAAGGTGAGAAAAGGATAATAACGCCCAAACTGGGACACTAGTTGGCACTACTATCCAATTTATGGTGATAGCGTCTATGTGGAATAACTTGAAGCACTAGGGGATAGGATGTTAAAGTGAGGGTCTAGGACTACTTTAGGAATGTGTAGGGATGTGTTTGGCTTGCACAAAGGCTAGATAAGTGTCTAAATAGGCCCAAAGATAGGTCTAGGGCTAAGCTGTAGATAAGTGGTCTCAAGTAACACTCTTAGCACTCAAGTGAAATTTTTAGATGACTATGGGCACTTACCAAATAAATCTAAGAATTACCTTTCTAGGTTGAAATGATGTAGATATTACCATCCTTTACCAAATATTATTGATTGTATATCCTCATGAAGCTAGTATCCCATTTATACAAATAAATGAAATGTACATTAATACCAAAGTTAACTTTATATTACTTTGTCACATTGATGTCTACACCTTTATTCACCCAACCCAAAACATAAGGGCTTAGAGGATCGTAAGTCTCTATCCCTAATTTATCTACTAACTCCTTATTTATCAAATTTTCTTGTGAACAGGTATCAAAATGAGAAACCAAATTTTTTTTTTTCATATAAAATTTAATATGGAAAATCTTAGATAAATCACTCTTTTGAGCACTACTATCACTCGAGCATACCTCTCAATAGATAGATGTACAATGCAATGTCTCATCCACATCAAAGATGCAACTAATGTCTTCACCTTTGAGAAAGGGGATAGACTTATTTTTCTTGTTATTATTGAATAGATGCATTTATTGATGTAACTTCCAAAAAAATTACTTGAAATGACTATTGGCATCACAATGCTCACAATTCCTTTTAGTATCCTTCTTATAAATAGAAGTAGCAATACCTTACCTTTCCATTTACCCTTATGCTTATAACCACCATGTTTCTTTGGAGTGAAGTGAGAGGTAGATGGAGCCTTCTTTTTGTTGTCTATAATCAACATATACTTTACTATTATATATATTAAAGGTTCACTCAACCTATGAAGATATACCTAATGAGGTAGCCTTTATAACTAATAAATTGCATGAACCTTCACTTAAATTTAAACTCATGAATGTATAACCTTGCAAGGAGTTTTCCTTGTATATGCAACACTAAACTATGTGGAATAATGAGATGACTATTGCACACTTTTTAAAAAGTAGACACACTTGTGGAATTTAAATGATATGAAAGTAAATTGCAAGAAATGAAATATTGAAAGTAAATTATAGGAAAGGAAATGCTCGAAAATAAATTATAGAAAATGAAATAATAATTTAAGTTGAAAGCTTCCCACACAATAGAATTGAAAGAGACACATAAAAGAAATGAAATGAAATGTGCACATAGTAGAAGTAAATATCTTACGGATGGGAAATTAAATCACCAAATCTTGACGAGTAGGCCCTGTCTTAGTTGGACTAGAGATTGAATCCCCTCCTTTATTAAGATAGAATTAAGTCAAAACAAAGGAATTTATACAATTATGATTACACTCTAATTTGAATTACAGCTTCACTCTCTCTTGATTATAAATATTAATCTAGCTTCTCCTAGCTAATTCTACAGCGTAAAACTTCCCCCGTAAATAGAGAAGGCAATGTTTTATTTAGATAATATAATGTCTATAGGTTATAACCATGAATCTACAGTTATTACTAGAATAAAATATGTTACAATAGTCCAAAAAACATAAAGTTGTAAATAGTAGCAAGGAATGGTTGCAACCATATGTATAGTTTGAATAAACACTTGGCATCCAAATATAAATGAATATATCAAATTTCATTATTCTAAGAAATTATTTATGCTAAACAAACTATGTCTTAATTTTGAGCTCAAACTTCCAACAAACTGTCATAGTTAGCCATATGCACCTATAGCAATTTTTGTGGGTGCTCACACAGTGAAATTCTATGGGTTTTCACACACCTAGTTGCTACAGAATGGCAACGAACTTAATGGATTTGTTATCTGTTAGGAAAATATATGTTAGTGCTCACTAATGTGTGTGTGAGCATATATTATGTGAGAAATAATATTATTGTGTAAGAATAATTATGCGTGAGTTTCAATTTTCACAATTCACCTCTCTAGACTTTAAGAGAGATCAATAGGTGAGAGTTTGTAGGAGATAAATTTTTAAGAGAGTCTTTGTGAGATATGATTGAGAGATTTATGGGATTCAATATTAAGTTTTACTCCTAGAATAAAAGAGTGAAAACATATATATTGTACAATCTCTTTCATATGAATAAATCAAATATTTGAAATCGAAAAAAATATTTTTTTTTTAAAATCGTTTATTTTTCAACAATGGTATCAGAGCAGGGTCCCTTGGACCTCTCTATTTTCCATCACTCAATGTCTTGACAAAATAGTATAATAGTTATGCAATGCATACTATATGAAAATGTCATTTTTAACCATCCACCATGTTTGTACATTGTCAACAAATTGCAATGAAGACCACGTGCATATTTTTTGACATTTTCCATCCTCGTGCATTCTCTCCTACATTGAAGGGTTCGATTGGAAAATACTTTGCATCAGTTGAGTCTTATATTGCATTAAATCTCATGCCCTCAGCACATCTCCTCCCTACGCATTTGATATCGACATTGGCTGTGAAGGATGCATCGGATAGTTCATTATTTAATTTAATCCTCTCCCAATCAAGAGCAGGTTGTCCATGGCATTCACCTCAGTTGGACTCAGTCCACATTGCATTTGACAGTCACTCCATCAATCTTTTGTGCAATATGTTGAGCGTTAATCAGCTGCATCGACTGTGTTCATTATTTGACTCAGTGTTTGGTATTCCTTCTCCACCTGTTTTCATCACTTGGTGAGATCCTCCGTGCTTAGCAATTTTATTGGATATGGATTTTCCTTCTCCCTCCATTAGATAATTTGTGCATGTTCCACAGCAGGTCCACATAGCGCTTGTCATCCAAATCTGCCATGGATATTTCACTTGGAGTTCAAATATCTCTAGGCTTCTCACTACCTCTCCAAGTTGGTTCTCCGCCTATATCCCCCTGGGCTTGATAATCATCAGATCTGCATTATTTTCTTGCATTGACCATGCCTAGTATTTGTTTTGAATAGCTCCTCATTTCACAACTTTGCATTCAAAGTATGGTGTTTATTATTTTATCGTTATATTCGATGTGGTTAAAGTTTCAAGGTTTTATAATATAGTTTTTAGTTTTCTATTTATTTAGTCCAGTTTAGTTTTTTAAGTGTTTAGATAGTTTTTATGTTTTAAAATTTTATTTTTTTATTTTTATTTTTAAAATAAATCTTGTCTTATGTTTTTCTAGGTTTTATGTTTTTTTAAAGAGTATATTGTTATTTTTTATTGTGTTACATATATAGTCAATTATAGTTATTTTGTTACATATATAGTCAATTATAGTTTAAATTTTATCGGTGTTAAATGTGTTTTTAAACATCATAAGTGTCAAAGTTTAGTATTTTTTAAGTCTTGAGTTTGTCAAAAATTGTTTATTGTCGATAGTGTCTTTTGTCGTAAGCTCTAAATAAGCTTATGTTGCAAGGAAAATGTCAATAAAACAACATATTCAATGTAATAAAGTTCCCTCTTTGTAATGACACATTTTTAGTTGAATTTGATGTCCATGAAGTTAAAATTGTGACGGGGAATTATCATGTGAGTACCAAAGGGGGAAATGTTGGGAAAATATATGTTAGTGCTCACTTGCGTGTGTGTGAACATACATAATGTGAGCAATAATATTATTGTGTAAGAATAATTTTACGTGAGTTGTGATTTTCACAACTCACCTATCTAGACTTTAGAAGAGATATTAGGTGAGAGTTTGTAGAAGATAAGTTTGTAAGAGAGTCTTTAGGAGATAAGATTGAGAGATTTAGGGGATTCAAGATAAAATTTGACTCCTAGGATGAATAAGATTAAACCTCTATATACTGCAATCTCTTTCATATGAAGAAATCAAGTATTTGAGATTGACAAAAATATTTTGAAAGAAATCTTGTTCATTTTTCAACATTCACATTTATAGTTGTTGGTATCTTAGATAGTTTGTATTCTAGTCATTAGTAATACCAAAAAAAAAATCAATCTACTAAATCATACTAATTTATATAAAGATAATTAGTTTAAACTAAAATAATATGCATATACATTATTCATATAATATATGCATATACATTATTCATATAATATACGCATATATAAATATTGTGTGGGCCAAAAGAGTGTCGATAGTGATATAAATGGTGTTTAGCAAAGACTATTGAGCAAGATGAAGGTCATTTATTAGCCTCATCATTGTCCATATCTAGGTAGTGAGTTTGATAACAAGTCTCATCTACATTGGTAGGCTTGGCCAAGAGGATTGGTCTCCTCAAATGGCTATGGAGTCTACGAACGTACTTCATCAAGATGTTATGGTCCATTATATATTTTCTTATTTTGATAGTGTTCTTATGAAACTCACTTGTGTAATCCTGCATGATTTGGCCTTGCTTATGCATAAGACATTTCCAATACATGGGCCTCTCTTCCTCATTACAAATAGGATGAATCTACTTCTTAATTAGTATCTTAAAATCATCTCACTTGCTAATAGGAGGAATATTTTTAACAATAAAGGTATGAACATAAATTTTAAACCAAGTTAAAGCATGATTGATTAATTTTAATCTTGAAAAATAAATATGTTATATCTCACTAATATAATGCAAACTAAAATATAACTCTAGTTGGACTAGCCAATGGTCTAGACTCTCCAGATTCAAATCTCCATGATTTGGTTGAATCTCTATATTTATCTCATCCTTAAATGGAGGTGGAGCTTGGTTGGCATGACATTGTTCTTCCATCTTCTCATGCTTGGGAGTGTCTTCCTTATTTTCTTTCTCTATAGAACACCAAGCTTATCCATGATATTTTCCATTATAGACTCCAACTGATCAAACATGCCCATAGAAAGAGAGATACTAGCCACTCCATCTTCAAGCTTGTGAAATCTATTGGAAATGTGTTGTATATTTTCCATGTTTTTCATTATTATTTAAAATAATAGATTCAAAATATGCCCTACTCACCTTCCATGTTTTACACACTACTAGACTATATTTTCCATGTTTTACATTGTTATTGTAAGATTTTTCCCACTATATGGTTTTACCTATAGGATCTAATTACTTAGCTTAGGTTAATAACAGACTATTAAGGAAAATGTACTTTAAGTCATTTTCTAATTGTATCTTGAGTTAATTACCTTTTTGGGTGACCTGATTCCTTATTATATTATGTACCTTCCTATGACATTTTGGCCAGTGAATGTTCATTAATGCAACTTTTTATTTTAAAGACAAAGTTCTTTCTCTTATGAGTTGTTCTTTAGATTTCACTACTCCATATAGATTCATCATCGTGCATTCGACCTTATCTAGTTGATCTGCCATTATGGCCCACTCTGACAAAGTATCATAACTGTGTAGGTAGCTGAGTCCATCGATTCTATTGTGAGATATTTCATTATTGCTTGTTTTAAATTTTTATTGATTTCAATTTTTTAGGGTTTCTCATAAATCCATGAAAATATACATACCCAAAGTCCCTAATTGAAAAATAGACAGTGCCATTAGATTTAGAAGTTGGGAAACCCCTATGAATAACTGTAAACATGACCTAGTTTCATGATAGTCTATTTTTAGCCATTTTTTTAGTGTTTCAAGGTCATTTTTTGAATTTTCAAAAAACCATACTTTTCAGTAACTTTGAGAAAAAAAACTATTTTTCAGTTTTTCTAGGTTTGTCAATAAAGCAAGTGGATCTCTTTCATATTTTGGAGAATCCATATAGAATATATATTTTTGGAGGTTTCTTCAACTTGGCGGGATTCAACTAGGTTTTATGTTTTTTTTAGATTTTATTATTATTTTTTATTTTGTTAAATAGATAGTCGATTATAGTCATTTTATTACATATATAGTCGATTATAGTTTAAATTTGATTAGTGTTAAATGGTTAAAATTCATAGCTGTCAAAGTTATGAGTCATTGAAAGTGCCAAAGTTTAATATTTTTTAAGTCTTGAGTTTGTCAGCAATTATCTATTATTGATAGTTTCTTTTGGTGTAATTATAAATAATCCTATGTTACAAGGATAATGTAAATAAAATAACATATTCAATGTAATAAAGCTCCCTCTTTATAAGGATGCATTTTTGGTTGAACCTGACATCTATGAAGTTGAAATTATGGAGGGGTTTACCCATGTGAGTACCAAAGGAGGAAATGTTAGGAAAATATATGTTAGTGATAAATTTTGTGTGTGTGAACATACATAATGTGAGAAATAATATTATTGTGTAAGAATAATTATACATGAGTTGTGATTTTCATAACTCACCTCTCTAAACTTTAGGAGAGAGTTTGTAGGAGATAACTTTGTAAGAGTCTTTAGGAGACAAGATTGAGAGATTTAGGAAATTCAAGATGAAGTTTGACTCTTAGTATGAAGAAGAGCAAACATCTATCTAATGTAATCTCTTTCATATGAATAAATCAAGTATATGAGATTGAAAAAAATCTTTTGAGAGAAATCTCGATCATGTTTCAACATTATCATTTATAGTTGTTGGTATCTTGGATAGTTTGTATTCTTCATTAGTCATTAGTAATGACAGAAAAAATCAATTCACTAAATCATACTAATTTATATAAAGATAATTATTTTAAACTAAAACAATATGCATATACATTATTCATATAATATATGCATATATAAATATTGTGTGGGCCAAAAGAGTGTCGATAGTAATATAAATAGGTGTTTAGGAAAGACTATTGAGAAAGATGAGGGACATTTCTTATCCCCATCATTGTCTATATCTAAGTAGTGAGTTTGATAATAGGTCTCATTTGCATCTATAGGCTTGGCCAAGAGGATTGGTCTCCTCAAATGGCTATGGAGTCTATGAACATACTTCATCAAGATGTCATGGTCCACTATATATTTTCCTATTTTGATAGTGTTCTTATAAAACTCACTTGTGTAATCTTACATGATTTGGCCTTGCTTATTCATAAGACATTTCCAATCCATGGACCTCTCTTCCTCATAACAAATATGATGAAACTGAATCTTAATTAGTATCATAAATCATCTCACTTGGTAATAGGAGGAATATTTTTAACAATCAAGGTATGAACATAAATTTCAAACCAAGTTAAAGCATGATTGGTTAATTTTAACCTTGAAAAATAAATATGTTAGATCTCATTAATGTAATGCAAACTAAAAGATACCTCTAGTTGGGCTAACAAATGGTTTAAACTCTCCAAATTCAAATCTCCATCATTTGGTTGAATCTATATATTTGTCTCATCCTTGAGTGGAGGTAGAGCTTAGTTAGCATGACATTATTCTTCCATATTCTCATGCTTGGGATCATCTTCTTTTATTTCTCTATAGAACACCAAGCTTACCCATGAGATTTCCCATGATAGACTCCAACTGATCAAACTTGCTCATAGAAAGAGAGGTACTAGCCACTCCTTCTTCAAGCTTGTGAAATATATTGGAAATGTGTTTTATATTTTCCATGTTTTACATTATTCTTTAAAATAATAGATTCAAAATAGGCCCTACTCACCTTCCATGTTTTACACTCTACTAGACTATATTTTCCATGTTTTACACTATTATTGTAAGATTTTTCCCACTATATGGTTTTACCTACACTGTCTAATTAGT
Organism: Torreya grandis; assembly: GCA_037957365.1. NCBI lineage: Eukaryota > Viridiplantae > Streptophyta > Pinopsida > Cupressales > Taxaceae > Torreya > Torreya grandis. The sequence goes on from JARHVA010007168.1 coordinate 347,934, forward strand.
TGGCTTAGGTTAATAATAGGTCATTAAAGAAAATGTACTTTAAGTCATTTTATAATTGTGAGTTGAGTTAACTAATTTTTTGGATGACCTAATTCTTTACTATATAATGTACCTTCCTATGTACTTTTTGGCCAGTGAATATTCATTAATACAACTTTTTATTGTGAATACAAGCTTCTTTCTCTTGTGAGTTGTTATTTAGATTTCACTACTCCATATATATTTAGCATCATGCATTCGACCTTATCTAGTTGATTTGTCATTATGGCCCACTCTAACATGGTATAATAACTGCTCTGGTAGATGAGTCTATCGATTCTATTGTGAGATCTTTCATTATTCTTTGTTCTAGATTTTTATTAATTTTGATTTTATAGGGTTTGGTGGGGTTTCTCATAAATCCATGAAAATATACATACCTAAAGTCTCTAAGTGAAAAATACGCAGTGTCATTAGATTTAGAAGTTCAAAAAACCCTATGAACAATTGTAAACATGACCTAGTTTTGTGATAGTCTATTTTGACCAATTTTTTAGGGTTTCAAGATCATTTTTTGAATATGAAAAAAATCCATACTTTTCAGTAACTTTGAGGAAAAACCATTTTTGGGGTTTTTTGGGTTTGTCAATAAATCAAGTGGATCTCTTTCATATTTTGGAGAATCCATATAGAATCTATATTTTTGGAGGTTTCTTCAACTTGGTGAGATTCAACTAGGTTTTATGTTTGTTTTTTTAAGAGTTTATTGTTATTTTTTATTTTGTTGCATAGATGGTCAATTATAGTCATTTTATTACATAAATAGTCAATTATAGTTTAAATTTGATTAGTGTTAAATGTGTTAAAAGTCATAATTGTCAAAGTTATGAGTCATTGAAAGTGTTAAAGTTTAGTATTTGTTAAGTATTGAGTTTGTCAACAATTGTATATTATCGATAATGTCTTTTTCATAAGTTATAAATAATCCTATGTTACAAGGAAAATGTCAATAAAACAACATATTCAATGTAATAAAGTTATCTCTTTGTAAGGATGCTTTTTTGGTTGAATCTGACATCCATGAAGTTAAAATTATGGAGGGGTTTACCCATGTGAGTACCAAAGGGGGAAATGTTAGGAAAGTATATGTTAGTGCTCACTTGTGTGTGTGTGTGAGCATATATAATGTGAGAAATAATAATATTTTGTAAGAATAATTGTACGTGAGTTGTGATTTTCACAACTCACCTCTCTAGACTTTTAGAGAGATATTAGGTGAGATTTTGTAGGAGATAAGTTTGTAAGAGAGTCTTTAGGAGATAGGATTGAGAGATTTAGGGTATTCAAGATGAATTTTGACTCTTAGGATGAAGGAGTGCAAACATAAATATATTTTAATCTCTTTCATATGAATAAATCAAGTATTTGAGATTGATAGAAATCTTTTGAGAAAATTTTGTTTCATTTTTCAACATTCTCATATTTATAGTTGTTGGTATCTTGGATAGTTTGTATTCCTCATTAGTCATTAGTAATACCAAAAAAAATCAATCCATTAAATCATATTAATTTATATAAATATAATTATTTTTAACCAAAATAATATACATATACATTATTCATATAATAGATGCATATATAAATATTATGTGGGCCAAAAGAGTGTCAATAGTAATATAAATAGGTGTTTAGGAAAGAATATTGAGCAAGATGAGGGTCATTTATTAGCCTCATCATTATCCATATCTAGGTAGCGATTTTGATAACAAGTCTCATCTACATCGGTAGGCTTGGCCAAGAGGATTGGTTTCCTAAAATGGTTATGGATTCTACGAACATACTTCATCAAGATGTCATGGTCCACTATATATTTTCCTATTTCAAGAGTGTTATTTTGAAGCTCACTTGTGTACTCATAAATTATTTGGCCTTGCTTGTGCATAAGACATTTTTAATACATGGACCTCTCTTCCTCATAACAAATAGGATGAAACTGCTTCTTAATTGGTATTTTAAAATCATCCCACTTTGTAATAGGAGGAATATTTTTAACAATAAAAGTATGAACATAACTTTAAAACCAAGTTAAATCATAATTATTTAATTTTAACCTTAAAATATAAATATGTTGGTTCTCACTAGTCTAATACAAGCTGAAATATACCTCTAGTTAAACTAGCCAATCATCTAGACTCTCTGCATTCAAATCTCCATCATTTAGTTGAATCTCTATATTTTCCTCATCCTTGAATTGAGGTGGAGCTTGGTTGGCATGACATTGTTTTTCCATATTCTCATGCTTGGGAGCATACTCCTTATTTGATTTCTCTATAGAAAACCAAGCTTATCTATGAGAATCCCCATGATGGACTCCGAATGATCAAACTTGCTCATAGAAAGAGAGATACCGTGCACTACTTAAATCTTATGAAATATATTGGAAATGTGTTGTATATTTTCCATATTTTACATTATATTACACTATAGATCCAAAACAGGCCCTACTCACCTCCCATGTTTTACACTCTACTAGATTGTAGAGTTTCCATGTTTTGCACTATTAGTGTAGGATTTTTTCCACTATGTGGTTTTACCTACACAGTCTAATTAGCTTTCTTTGGTTAATAATAAGTGATTAAGGGAAATGTAATTTAATTCATTTTATAATTGTGAGTTGAGTTAATTGCCTTTTTGGGTGACCTAATTCCTCACTATATAAAACACCTTTCTATGTATTTTTTGGCCAATGAATGTTCATTAATATAATTTTTTATTGTGAATACAAGCTTCTTATTCTTGTGAGTTATTTTTCAAATTTCATTACTCCATACATATTCAACATTGTGCATTTGACTCTAACCAGTTTATCTACCATTGTGTCCCACTCTAACATGGTATCATAGGTATGTTAGTAGATGAGTCCATCGATTTTGTTATTAGATCTTCCATTCTTGTTTGTTCCAAATTTTTATTGATTTTAATTTTCTAAGTTTTGGTGGGGTTTCTCATAAATATATGTAAATATATATACCCAGACTCTCTAAATGAAAAATAGATAATGCCATTAGATTTAGAAGGTGGCAAAACCTTAGGATCAACTATGAACATGACCTAGTTTTGTGACAATCTATTTTCAACCATTTTTAGAGGGTTTCAAGGTTTTTTATGAATCTAAAAAAATCTATACTTTTTGATGACTTTGAGGAAAAAAATTAGTTTTTTTTTTAATTTTGTTAAAAAACCAAGTGGGTCTCCTTCATATTTTGGAGAAGTCATATATAATCTATATTTTTGGAGGTTTCTTCAACTCTATGGAATGTTTACCCCTCACAGGTAATTTTGGTGGTTGGCATAAATTTGGGTCTTTTCATGCACAATCAATAGATCTTGATGACCCTACATACAAAACTAATAGATCTTGTGAACTCTAGCACCATACCTCATGTAACTTGACATCCTTACACACAACCCTACCAAAACTTGACAACCTTACTCGCACACCCAGTGAAACCTAATGGTCATGCTAGCAACCCCCATAGACTCCAAAAAATGTGTAAGAATACTCAACAAACTCTAAAACCTCTACATGAAAACCAACCAAACTCTGGCCCTTGTCTAATCACAGTTAAATCTCCACTTACTTATTTTCACCTTGCAACATGTGAGAGACCATCAAATTTAAGATAGTAGAAAGTGACACTATTCATTTTTTAAATAGAGGCATTTTTTGGATGATATCACTTGCCCATCAATCACACCAAATTGAGAGGGAGGAACACTTAAAATAGGTTTTAACCCCTGGTCATATGGGATTTAAGTCCCTTGTCACTTCTAGCCCAAAATTGCTTAACTTTTACTCCAAAAGGGCATAATTTTTCTGTGGGTAGTTGATTCTAAAAAAATCAACAAACTTTTTTAGACTCAAAAAAATTAAAATTTTCAAAGTGGAGATTGCCCTTGCCATCCATAACTTCCAATGTGCATAATTTTTAGCCTGTTTCTCCTTTTGAGGTGTTATTTTTTTTTAAAGTGTGATTATTTTCAAGTTCTACATATTAGTAATATTCTTTTGTCTTATAAATTTGAACCTATATATATTTATTAGGGTTTCATATTCTTAGTATTTCAACACATGAAATTCAACACATACTTCCTTTTTATGCCATATATCTAGTTTTGTTCTAATTCCTACACCATTCAAGTATCATGAGTGAAAATTCAAAGTTAAAATCATCTTAAGGAGAAAATTAATACAATTAATCATAATGGATATAGAAAAATAACTGACACATGAAGTAGAGAATGTGAAGTGGTACAACAGAAGTGATGAAACCTATAGTTTCCTATCCATGTTTATGTCTCCTGACCTGCACTTTCATATTGAATCTACCACTACTCCTAATGAAGTTTGGTCCATATTGGAAAAAATCTTTGGTAATCAAGACATAATGAGAGGTCATGATTTGTATAAAAACCTCATAAATTTTAGCTTAGGGTATTTTGATATGATATAAGACTTCTTTAAAAAGTGCAAATCACTCAAGTTGTATTTGAAATTGTGTGGCATTGACAAAAAGAATTATCAATTGATCATTTTCATCCTTGACAAATTGGGATCTGACTATTTTATATTCATTTATACATTTCATTCCACCAAGCATGCCATAGAATTGCATGGACTATTCCATCCTTGGATGTATTTTCTACTGACTTGACTTGGGAGCAAGATAAACTCATTCAAATGGGTACCCTAAAGTCATCTAAAATGCATGCCTTGATTGTCATTCATGATAAATAGAAAGCTTCTTTAAATAAGGAGAAATAATATCATAAGAAGGACCCAAAGCAAATAAAGGGTCATATTTATGATGCTAAGTTTAAAATATCACAAGAGTCCTCCTCTTTAGAGGGGAAACCTAAGAAAGGGTGACTCACGTGCAAATATTACAAGAAATATGGGCATGATGAATCCAAATGCATGAAGAAGCATATTGAATAATTGACAAAGATGCTTGATAAGAATAACATTAGTATCCCTAAGTCTTCCAATCAGATTTCATTAGCATAGGAGTCTTATAAAAAGATAGTAATAAGGGCAAAGATAATGACAATTCACTTGTTGTAGTTGTATCCCAGTCTTCCACATGGGTGATTTATTCTAGTGCATCACACCACATGGCTTAATCACATGACATGTTATCATCCTTGGAGACTTTTTATATTCCTTTAATTTTATTGGGTGATAATACTTTTTAAAATTTAGTGGGAGTGGATCTATTGAAGTGAATGATGGGACATTTCATGATGTTCTATGTGTTCTCTCTATATCTACCAATCTCTTATCTATTTATCATATCACCCACATCAGTTTGACGAAGAAATTTGAGTTCACACCCAATTCCATGGTTATTAGGAAGAAGATAGTGACTTTTTTATTGAATTTTGGAAATTAGATCAACATTCATGATTGTATACTTTTCAACATTTGTATCCTGATCAACCCTCTACTACATCGCTCACTCATTCAGATGGGGTGATTAAATTATGGCATGAGTGATTCAACCATCTCAACTATCACTACCTAGAGCAACTCAATCTTTGAGACATGGTATCAGGGTTTCCATGAGTCAAGTTTTCTAACAGAGTTTCCAAGTTTTCATACTTGGTAAGCATCTTAAGGAGAAGTATGACAAGGGAAAATCATAGAGAGCTGAACAGATATTAGAGATTGTCCATAGTGACATTGTTGGTCCTTTTCCAAAAATTTCATTCAACATGACTAAATACATGCTTACTTTCATCAATGACTTTTTGAGCAATACTCAAGTGTATTTTATTAAGCAAAAAATCAGAGGCATTTGATCATTTTCAATAATTCAAGGTGTTTGTATAAAAACAGTCAGGTAAAGCCATCAATATTTTGTATATCGATAATGGTGATGAGTATGTTAGTAATCATTTTGATAAATTACATACATCAGATGAGATTGAACTAAAATATATAGTTCCATATAGTCTTTAGTATAATGTTTTTGTATAGTACAAGAATAGGTCCTTAAAGGAAATGGTCAACTGTATGTTACACTCCAAGTCTCTTGCACCTCAATATTGGGTTGAGGCCATAAACTATGGATGTTATATCCAGAACCATGTTCCTCATAAAGCATTGAAGGGATTCACTCCTTTTTAATATTGGATTAGTAAAAAACCCATATTGAAGCACTTATGAGTATTTGTATCTCTTATTATGGCCAACATTTTGAATAAGAAACATAAGAAAATTGAACAGAACCTCAGAGTTAGACTTGCATCTTCATCAGATATCCTTAGGGTGTTAAGGGAGATAGGATTCTCCATGCCACCACTCAAGATTTTTTCATTGAGAAGAGTTTTCAATTTCAATAGGGTCCTCAAGACTCTACACATGACACTCCTCCCCCTTTCTTTGATGTATTGAGCTTCCTGATGATTTTGATTATTCTTCTAGTTATAATGATGAGAGTAGTGATGAGGATCCCCCTCCTCCTCCTAATATATCTTTAGAAGATGAGGAATATCCTCATAACTCTATGATCATTGGGCCTCTTTGGGCTAGACAAACATTGCAAAGTGTTGTCTAATGGTTTGGAGATCCATCAGACACTAGGCAAACCCATTCATGATTCCAGGGTACCCCGCATGTTTTCATTACATTTATTTCTAATTTTTAGTTGATTCATAAGGTATTAAGCACTCTTAAGTGGGATATTGTTATTTAGGAGGAATATGGTTCTTTGTTGAGTAACAACACTTGAGATTTAGTCTCTTTTTAAGGTAAGAAAACTTATTTAGTGTAGGTGGATCTACCAAAAAAAATATAGTAGATGGATCCATAGATAAGTTCAAATCACGTTTGGTAGCAAATGGTTTTTATCATATACATGGAAATGACTATACCAAGATGTTCACCCTAGTTTCCAAAATGAACTCAATTTAACCCACTCTCACCATTATCATAGAGCATCTCTAGGATGTTCATCAAATGGATGTGAAGAGTCCCTTTCTTCATGGTGACCTCAAAGAGGAAATATACATAGATCAACCACAAGGATTTGTTTAAAATTTTTCCTTAGTTTTCAAACTTTGGAAATCTATCTATGGCCTCAAACAAGCTCCTCAAGCTTAGTATGACAAGATGGACTCCTTTATTATTTTATTTGGGTTCACTAGATGCCATTCTGATTTGAATGACTACATTTTACATAAAAATGATTAATTATCAATTATGGTTCTCTATATGGATGACCTATTGATCATAGGGAGTCTTCATCCATCAAAATAGTGAAAATTACCTTGTCTAATAGGTTCTCAATGACTAATTTGGTCTTGTTTCAGTACTTCCTCAAGATTTAAATTTCTCAGTCTAACTTTGGGATCACTATTGCACAATCTAAGTATGCTCTTGATTTTATTTCATGGTTTAACATGGTTAACTATAAACCAACTCTAATTATTTTTCTATCTAGTGTGAAGCTTGAGACTAATATTTCATCTCCTTTGGTTGATGTTACCTCATATCGATAACTTGTTAGAATTCTCATCTACCTTATGCACACTAGACTTGATAATTCATATGCAATGGACATGGTATTCAAATTCATGTATGATCCATATGACCTACACTAGAAATCAGCTAAGCAAATTCTCCATTACATTTAAGTTACTCATAGTTTTAGGATTCACTATGGATCAAGCATCTACATCAACTTGATTTGTTATTAAGATTTAGATTGGGCTTGTGATATTTAAAATCATAAGTCTACTTTAGGGTATAGTTTGTCCCTTGATTCTAAGAGGATCCTCCTACAATAATTAATAAAAATGTACAAAATAATAGGAATTAGCAGCATTAATTAAATCTAATAGAACACTTAAAAATATTGGATTTATCATAGGCCATTTTGAGGGGGTAAACTCCTTTGAGCAAGCTCAATATACTAATTTTGTGGGCCTCAACACTTAATTATATATGAATTATAATCTAAGAAACTACTACTTCCCATAAATGTGGGATAAAAAATATCTCATGGGATGACTTACAAAGCATATGCATCTATAACAACTACTAAACTAAAAAAGTAAAGAGAAGAGATATCATGGGTTCATAACATCCCCTCCCTCTTAGAAAAAGCTTTATCCTAAAAGTTTCAAATGTGGGAATTGGCGTTGAATCTGAAATAGTGGTTTCCATGTTGCATCCTCTGGTTGCATTTCATGTCACTAAATTAAAACCTCAATGATGAAACAGGAGCTAAGTTGGCATGTGAACCTATCCAAGATTGCCTTCGACTCAAGAAGAATGGATCCTTTATTATCAAGTTTTGGTAAAATATTCTGCACTCTGATGTTTATGCCAAGAAAATTTTTCAAACAAGAGACATAAAATACTGGGTGAACTCGAAAAGAAGGTGGGAGCTCCAATTTGTAAGCAACTAACCCAATCTTCTGAAGAACCTTATAAGGTTCATAGAACTTTGGAGCTATCTTATGATTCCCTTTGATTTTTAGGAAGGATTGCTTGTAGGGTTGTAGGTAAAAAAAACCATGTCACCTACTTGAAAAGTGAACTCAAAATGGTTTTGATCTGCATGTTGTTTCATTTGATTTTGTGCCATATGAAGATTGTCCCACTAGGTACTAAAGATATGATCTTAAGTTTGAAGAATCATGTTGACTGCTTGAACTGATGAACTATTGGGGCTTGACCATAGACTACTTCATACGGACTCGTTTATATTGAATTTTGGTAGGAGGTATTGTACCACCATTAAATGAGAGGGAGCTACTTTGCCCACTGATGTTATTCTAAGGTGAATTAATGAAGGAAAGTTTCTAAGCATTTGTTGATAGTTTTAGTCTAGCCATCTATTTGTAGATGATCCCTGAAACTCATCTTAAGTTGGGTGTTGATACATTGAAATAGTTTTATCCAAAAATAATTGGTGAAGGTTTCATCACGATCTGAGACAATGGATGAAAGAATGCCAAAAGATGGAAAATATGGTCCAAGAAAATTTGTGTGACTATGGAGGTGGTATAGGGATGGTTGAGGGCACAAAAATGATTATATTTGGAGAGGTGATCAACCACAACCAATATCACCATTTTCCCTCTATATTTAAAGATCCCCTCCATGAAATCCATATAAATATTTTTCCAAATCTTGGTAGAGATGGGCAAGGGTTTGAGAAACCCATGGATGAGTGTTGTTTCACCCTTGTTCACCTTCAAAAAAGTTCACCTTCTTTTTGAGTTCACCCAGTATTTCATGTCTCTTGTTTGAAAAAATATGCCTGAGATAATCCACTTCATCCTAGCAAAAATTACATTTGAACTATTTTTCATAAAGATGATGGTCAAAGATAAGTTGCATTACAAGCTCTAGATGTTGGAGATGCTTAGACCATGTTTTACTATAGATGAGGATATCATCAAAGAAGACTAGATTGAATTTTCACAAGTAGGGTTGAAATATTTTATTCATCAATGCCTAGAATGTTGAAGGAGCATTAGTGAGGACAAAGGGCATGACTAAAAACTCATAGTGGCCATCATGCATGTGAAAATCCATCTTAGGGATATCATCCTCATGAAGTTGGATCTGGTGATATCCAAAGTGGAGATCCAACTTGGAAAAAATGAGCACCATGAAGCTCATCAAGAAGCTCATCAATAATAAGGATCAATAACTTATCCTTGATTATGAGGTGATTAAGTTCATAGAAATCAATGTAGAGGTGCCATGACCCATATTTTTTTTGAACAAGGAGAACTAGGGAAGAATATGGGCTAGTACTGGGGTGAATAATGCCTTGCTTTAGTAAGTCTCGAATGAGCATCTTGATCTCAATCTTTTACTTAAATGGGTAGTGATAAGGCATAATGTTGAGAGGAACACTTCCAAGAAGGATCTAAATATGATGGTTCTCTAGCTATGAGGTGGCAATCCCACTAGTTTGGCAAAGACATGTGCATACCTCTACAAAATGGTTTATAGATCAAAAGGAGTAGTGGAGACTATTGATGGTTGCATTTGAATGGAATGGAGTTAGGCAATGATGTCATGTGAATTTTTCTTAAGAATATTTTCCACGTGATATGAACTTATGATGCTAAGAGATCCTAGTTGTAAGCCTTTCAATGTGTGTTTTTACCCATTATTTAAAAATTGTATCCAAAGTTCAGCAAAATCCCATAAAATGGGTCCAAGTGTGCGTAACCACTAGGTTCCCAAAACAACATCACATCCACCTAAGGGCAAGAAAAAAATGGTGGAGTGAAAGTTATAATCTCCAATAGAGATATGCACATTGTGACACTTCCTTTTATAAGGTAATGTGCCCCCATTAGCAATCATGACTTCTAAGATGGAGAAGGATGGCTAAAATAATTAGCCTATTTGGTGATCCAAGGGTCAATGAAGTTATGAGTGCTATCCAAATCAATGAGTATTGTAATAGGGAGCTTCTTAAAGTAACCCTTGACCCACATGGTTTGTGGGGTAGTTAATCTTGCTAAGGCATGGAGAGATATATTTGGTTGGTCTTCTTGAGAAGTAGGTTCCATAATCGATTAAGCTTCTTTTAGATCATCTGTTGTATCTTGAACATATTTCCAATATTCATTTTTGGGTGAAGAGATCACATCTAATAAGTAGAGATTTTGCTTGACATATCGATATCTTTAAGAGAAATTATCATCACAATTATAACATAGTCCCTTTTCTCTACAGGCTTACATCTCTGCTTTAATCAAACATTTGATAGGAGTGGTTTTCGGAGCTGACATTGTTTGAGATCATTATGGAGCAATATTTTTTAATGGAGTAACATTAGATTTGAATCATTATTGAGCTAATATCTTATCCTCTACCAACTTAGATAACCCTAAGGCTTCCATCCTCATGTTGGGTTGAAGCATTTTGACCTCCGATCAAATTGCTTCCTTCAGTCTACTGACAAAGCAACTCTTGAATAATTCATTAGATAGTCCCTCTATGTGATTGGTCAATATTTTAAATTTTGTTTGATATTCTCACATAGTTCTTGTTTGGAAAATTTTAGTGAGTGCTCCAGTGAAGCCATAAAAAGTAGTAGGGCCAAACTGTTGAAAAATGAAGGTGCAAAAATTAGTCCATATGAGTTCATCATGAGCCTTGGTATACCAATGATACCTAGAAGGACTTCAAGTTCCAAGTGAAAGGATGCAAGTAGGATCTTGTTAGCATCAAAAGTATTATGCAAACTAAAATATTTTTTTGCATGATAGATCCATCTAGTTGGATTTACACCATTTAATCAAGCAAAATTAAGCTTGTAGCTCATGATAATTATTGGAATAATAAAACCCAGTGCCAAAAGAAGACTCTAGATGTCATCTAATGTTCATGGTGGTATGTTGAAGATTGAGCCAAGAATTTTTTCATCAAGATCTTTGATGTGGTTCTTGAGGGTGGCAATTTCATCTTCCATATTTTCTATTCCTATTCGGGTTACTACCATGACCCAAATAACATATTTTTTTATTTTTTTGCAATGGATAGGAAAATTAGAGTTAAGATATGTTTAGTAAGGAAATTTTTGAATTTGGATGAAAATGGAAGGGCTAAAGGGGTTTTTTATTATTATTTTGTAGTGGGAGTATGATTGATGAAGGTGAGGGTAATTTTAGGAGTGAACATGGAAAAATTGGAAATTTTGTCAAAGAGGGACAAAGGAGTAGAATGAGATGATGAATACATTGGAAAAATTTTGAGGTAAATGGACAAAAATAGAAGTTATTGAAAAACCAAAACAAAGGAAAATTTTAGATTTGCAAGAATTAGGAGTGGAATTGGGATATGGCACCTCAAAGAAGAAAATGTAGGGAATGAAATTTTAGGTGTCTAAATAAATTTTGAGGATCAATGGGGATATAAATGGAGAGTTATTGTAAAAAAAAATCTGAGTTCTCATTTGTATTTTCTACTTGGCAGTAAGTCCTCTAAGAGTCTACTGATACTATATGAATGGTTTGTAGATTCTAGTTTCTATCAAATATCTTTTTACAAGTCCTTTGATAGTCTATGGATACTCTGTTGATTGATTATTTTGAGTCTACTAAAAATATTATGAAACTAATAGAAATGGGCCTCAAATTTCAATGGTTGCCTAAGGGTTTTAAAAATATCACTTTGGCCACCAATGTCATCTAAGCGAGTATCACTCTCCAAAAAATTTATGGCCATGGATTTGCCTCTATGTGACATATCTAAGTTTTCCTCATGGATGGGAACTACTTAATCAGGAAGAGGCCATTACCTGTTTCACTGACAGGTCCTCTTAATAATCTAGCTACTTTGGGGTTCCTGTGGTACTCTTCACAATGATTTTTAGGGATTTCACCTAAGCACTTCCCATAATTATATGGTTAAGTTTTTACCCTAATCTAAAATAGATTATTGTGTTACAATAAAATACTTAAATAAATTATGTAGTATAATAGAGTTATTTTTTAAAAATTATTATGCAAAAGAACAGAGTGAAGACTTTCTAAACAAAAAAAATTTGCCCTAGAAAGTGCTCTAATACCAGATGAGAGGATCCTCTTTCAAAAATTAATAAAAATGCAGAAAATAATAAGAATTAGCAACATGAATTAAATATGATAGAACACCTAAAAATATTGAATTGATCTCAAGCCACTTCGAGGGGGTAAATTCCTTTGAGCAAGTTCAATACAATAATTTTGTGGATGCCTTCATTGGCCTCAACACTTATATATGAATTCTAATCTAAGAAAATAATTATTATAATGAATGTTGGATAAAATAAAATGATCATGGGATGACTTATAAATTATATTCATTCATAATAACTACTAAACTAACAAAGTAAAGGAAGAAATATCATGGGTTCATAACAGATTTAGGTTTAATTAATTGGTCAAGCAAGAAGTAGAATGTTATTTATTGTTAGGTTATGGAGCTAAAAGCTTCATTGATGCAAACATGGAGGAGGTTGCTGAGTTCCAGGGAAATCAGCATCGGTAGGGAAACTGACGTCAACCATCTTCAGTGTAAAGGACAACCGACATCGGTAGGAGTAGGCTGACATTGGTCACCTGTGCGGTTTTGAAACTATTAGTTTCATGAACAGTTTGTTAACGAACTGATTATTTGCATGTAAAAGGCTATTTTGAGTCTTGAGTTGCATTTCTAATTATTATAATTAAGAAGTCTAAGTTATTGTTGCATGAGATCTATATAATAGACTCATGGGCTATATTGTAATCAAGGATTAAGGCAAGGAAGAGATCCTTCCAATAGTAAGATCATTTGAGTTGCAGGTTGTTGCAAGTTCATGGGAGATCTACTTGAAGTACTTTGAGTACTTGTGTACTGGCAGTGTTATTACTGGCTGGTGGAGGTGAACAACTCTATTTTTGAGTTGATTGTTGTGACCATAATTGAGAGACAACTCTTGATTGAGAATTACTGTGAGTCCTAGAGGTGGGGGAAGCCTCAGAGGTGTGAGAAGAAGTGGCATCTTCTTTATTGTATTTTATTTCTGGATGAGTTTAATACAAGATTGTATTGTATCTCAAATTTTGTGTTGTTTTTAAATTTCTTGTTACTTGTTACTTCTGGTTAAATTTTGTGTTTAGTTGCTTATACAAAGGTAATCATATGTACTCTTGAGGAGTAGGGATCCTAACAATTGGTATCAGAGCCTAGTTGTAGGTTCAAGAGCGTGATACCAATCTAACAGTTGGTATCAGAGCTTTGGTTAGGTACACTAACACCTTGGTTTTAGAGTGTGTTAAGTGTTTGTTGATTATAGGTCACTCATAGGGGTTTCTATTTGAGTGGGAGTATAGCAATGGCAGAAGCAAGTACATTAAGAATGGAGAAGTTTAATTGCATGAATTATCAATTATGGAGGATACAGATAGAAGATTATCTATATCAGAAAGATTTGTACTTACTATTGGGTGGGGTTACATGTAAGCCCATGAATATGAAGGATGAAGAATGGAAGGTTCTTGATTGGAAAGCTCTAGGATCTATAAGGTTGAGCCTTGCATCATCTGTGATTTCCAACTTATCACAGGATAAGACAATGGTAGAGTTGATGGAATTTTTGGCAAATTTTTATGAAAAACCCTCAGCTTCGAATAAGGTATTTCTTATGAAGCAATTATTTAATTTGCAAATATTGGAAGATGGATCTGTACATAGTCATCTTAGTGATTTCCATGGTTTGGTAAACCAGTTAAATTCAGTCAATATTGTTTTGATGATGAAATTAAGGCTCTCTTAATCTTATGCTCATTACCTGAAAGTTGGGAGAGTTTGGTAATGGCAGTAAGTAATACTGCATCTGCTTCAAAGATCTTAAAAGTTGATGATGTTGTGAGTGTAATCTTGAATGAAAAAATTCGCAGGAAAAGCATAGGTGAATCATCAGGGAATGCTTTGAGTGTTGAAAGCAGGGGAAGGCAAAGAGAGAAGATCAAGAAAGAGAGATCAAGGTCAAAGATAGACAGGAGATCCAAATCCATGTATGGTAGAATAATCTACTAGAAATGTGGAAAGTAAGGACATGTAAATAAAGATTACAGGTCAATTGCAGAACAGCATGAAGGACATGAAAAAGTAGATGTTGCAGATTTTGTTGCACAAGATGCTCTGGTATGTTCCTTAGATAAAGTAAAATCTTGGGTTTTAGATTCTGGTGCCTCTTTCCATGCATCCCCAAATAGGTAATTTTTTCATGAATATGTCTAGGGAGACTTTAGAGAAATTTATTTAGGGGATGGTAAGCCTTGTCAAATGGTTGGCAAAGGGAAAGTGAAGCTGAAATTGTAGACAGGCAACACATGGGTGTTGAAGGAGGTCATGCATGTCCCAGTCCTGAAGCGGAATTTGATTTCTATTAGAAATTTGGGTGATGAAGGTTGCACATTAACTCTCATAGCAAACTCTTGGAAGGTTTCCAAGGGTTCACTTATTTTAGAAAGAGGTAAGAAAGTAAGTACTCTTTATCTATCTACTTGTCTTACTGATTCTCCTTTTGGTTTATCTACTTCAACTGTAGATTCAGAGATGTGGCTCTGTAGGCTTGGTCACATGAATAAGAAGGGGATGCATGTTCTTGAGTCAAAAGGTATGCTTTTGGATTTGAAAAGCATGGATTGAGATTTCTATAAGCAACAAAAGAAAGTGACGTTTCTTGACACTGGGTCGATAAAGAAGGTGGTAGCTTCTATTGGAAGATCATAGTATTGCATAAGGAAGAAATCTGATGGTTGTGACAAGAATAGGAAAGCCTTAGTTTTTAAGGAAGAGATGACAGACAGAGATCAGCTTAAGGCGCTGAAGAATTTTAAGCAAAGCAAGGTTGATTTGGACAAGGTTTTGATCCAAAAGGAGCTCATGGGTAAAAGTCATCGCTTACAAGTAAAACACAGAGACCGATGTCAGTTAGAAAACTAACGTTGACATCTAGATAGGGACTGAAATCAGCTATGTGTAGATCGACGTCAGTGACTCCAGACAAGTAAACACTAGCATCGGTTAGGAAATTGACGTCAGTAATGAGGTCAGTCACATGAATCTGACGTCGGTCAGGTGTAGACTGAGAGATGACTGACATCGGTCACTGAGATGGATTTTGGGCAAACAGCAAGATGTCAAGGAGTCTCAAAAGCCCATATGGAGGATTGAAAGGGTAAGTAAGCCTCAAATTCATCATTTCCCTTCTTTACACTACTTTTTGCTCACTGATGGTCAAGAACCAGGAAGTTATTAAAGAAACAGAGCAGGTAGAATCCAAGAAATAGTGGGAGCATGGCATGACACAGGAATTTGATTCCTTGGAGAAGAACCAAATGGGAGTTTTTGGGTAGAGTTGCCAACTGGAAGGAAGCACTGAAAGATGAATGGATTTTCAGGATAAAGAAGAGCAGGAATGGACACGTGAGACAGAAGGCCAGGTATATGGTCTTGAGCAGTTGCAGAGCAATGGAGGTTTGATGAGTGTATGACAAAGCATGGCTTTAGTTAATGTCAAATGTAACCATTGTGTTTTCTTTACCAGGTTGGATAATATTAGCTACATTATCTTGTTATTATATGTTGTGTGCTTGTTGCAGGGTCACACATGCAAGGAGTTGCTGAACTAAAGGTAAAGTTAGTTCAGAGGTGTGTCATGAAGAATCTGGGAGTAGTAAGATTCTTTGGCATAAGTGTGTTCTAGAGACATGGAAGGTCACAGGTTGATTTTGTCTCCAGATGATGGTGTGAAATCAGTTATCACACTGATGGTTGGATAGTTCTATGAACATTGTCCTGATTCACATGATGAGGTTAAGTACATGTGTACTAGACCTAAAGTTCCCCAGTAGTGGGAGTTGTCAGCAAGTTTGTGGCCAATCCAAGAAAGAAGCACTGGAGGGCAATTTAGTGGATTCTCAGATATCTGAGAGGGACCAACAGCAAGTTAATATGCTATGCAGGGTCAAGTTCTTTTCTACATGGGTTTGTAAATGTAGATACGACAGGTTACTTAGATGACATGAGTTGCACCATAGGTTGTTTGGTGGTTGGTCTTCAAGATTGATCTTGAAGAGGGATACAAGCCAGGAAATAAACTAGATGATGTATAGGTACAGGTATAGGTGTAGCTATTTATCTCCAAGTGGGAGATTGTTAGGTTATGGAGCCAAAATCTTCACTGATGCAAACATGGAGGAGGTTGTTGAGTTCCAGGGAAACAGGCATCGGTAGGGAAACCAACGTCAGTCATCTTTAGTGCAAAGGGCAACCAACATCGGTAGGAGTCAGCAAACATCGGTTACCTCTAATCAGACAGCAATCGATGTCGATCGCTTGTGTGGTTCCAAAACTATTAGTTTCACGAATAGTTTGTTAATGAACTGATTGTTTGCATGTAAAAAGATATTTTGAGTCTTGAGCTGCATTTATAATTATTGTAATTAAGAAGTCTAAGTTATTGTTTGCATGAGATCTATATAATAGACTCATGGGCTGTATTGTAATCAGGGATTAAGGCAAGGAAGAGATCCTTCCAATAGTAAGATCATTTGAGTTGCAGGTTGTTGCAAGTTCATAGGAGATCTACTTGAATTACTTTGAGTACTTGTGTACTGGCAGTGTTATTACTAGCTGGTGGAGGTGAACAACAACTCTATTTTTGAGTTGATTGTTGTGACCATAATTGAGAGACAACTCTTGATTGAGAATTACTATGAGTCCTAGAGGTGTGTGAAGCCTCAGAGGTGTGAGAAGAAGTGGCATCTTCTTTATTGTATTTTCTTTCTGGATGAGTTTAATACAAGATTGTATTGTCTCTCAAATTTTGTGTTGTTTTTGAATTTCTTGTTACTTGTTACTTCTGGTTAAATTTCATGTTTAGTTGCTTATACAAAGGTAATCATATGTACTCTTGAGGAGTAGGGATCCTAACATTTATTTATCTTCTACTGAGGTAGAATACATAGGAGCTATTAATATTTTCATTGAGGATATTTGGTTTTAGAGGATTCTCACTAAATTTTGCATCTAGTTTTAACAACCAACAATCATCTTCTACAACAACCAAATCATAATCTAGATTTGCAAGAATCTAGTCCTCCATTAACAAACCAAGCATATCGAAATTCACATTAATTTCATTTTATATCTCATCCATAAGAAGGTCATTGATCTCTATGACATCTAAACAATGAATCAATTTTTTGATAGAATCACCAAACCCTTCACTGAGAGTAATTATCTTCATTTACAAGCTCTTTTTGGGGTTTAGGAAGCTCTATCTTTTTCCTCCTATGGGGGATGATCTCTATGTTTTTGGGTACTTCATCTAGCCTTTGGGTTGAGACCCAATTCTTCTACCCACCTAAGCTACGCTTAAGTGGGGGTATTAGTGAAGGCTTTTTCCCACTATGTGGTTTTACCTACACAGTATAATTAACTTGCTTAGGTTAATAATAGGTCATTAAGGTAAATGTTCTTTAAGTCATTTTATAATTGTGAGTTGAGTTAATTACCTTTTTGGCTGATATAATTACTCATTTTATAATGTACCTTCTTATGTACTTTTTGGCGAATGAATGTTCATTAATGTAATTTTTTGTTGTGAAGACAAGCTTCTTCCTCTTGTGAGTTGTTCTTCATATTTCATTATTGTATACAGATGTATCCTCATGCATTCAAACTTATATAGTTTATCCTTGATTATGCCCACTCTGACATCACTACTCGAGTGTTATAAATTTTAGGGGACTATATTGACAAATATTTATGAGGTTTTAGCCCATGGTTTTAGTATCCATAATATTGTAATATTGCTTTGATGGTTACCTATTAATGTGTTTATATATACTTGCACATATAGTAGGGAAAAGTAGAACTTGGTAGTGCATTATTATATTATAAATGGTTGAGTTAATACAATAAAAGAGTTATTATGCTAGGTTTTTTCCCAAAAGGATTTTTCTAAGTGAAATTGTGTGTATTGTGTAGTCGTATGTGCATTCCATTCCTCATTTTTTTTAGCTTAAATAGTTTATTGGTATTGTTTCTTTCATTTTAGTTTATTATATCTATTTTCTCTTCAAAATAATTATTTTTCTATGCAAGCATCTTCTTCATCAAAATCAACCATACTTTTGATTTCTTTCTTCCACTTCTTTGTGGAAATTTATTCTTCAAATGTAACTAGAATACCTTGACGATTAGTATTACTTGCTCTAGTAATAGGCATTTACTAAAACATAGTCAAAAACACACAAAATGAATAAAAAAATAATAAACACAACTCTAATAATAATTTAATTTGTAAAAGAGGTGGATTCCCCACTTTAATCTTTGACAACACACATCTTATACTCCGAGCTCTAAATATGATTTGATATATGATTGTCCTAGACTACTCTCAATGTTAAAACAAAGATAAACAAGTGTTTTAAATTAAATTTATAAAATATTGAGCATTAAAAAAACATAAGATAATCCAAATTATTAAATGAAAACTCTTTATGACCTATAGAAACTTGATGTGGAAATACTTCAATGGTTGAGGAAATTGTTCTTCCCTTCCACTATGTAATTCAAAAATTATACAAGTTCTTGCCAAACATGGACTTCAAGAGTAGTTTTTTTTATTACTACACTATCATAAGCTTGTACACAAGATTGATTTTCACTTCTTAGACACTTAAAATTAATCCAACATGTTACATCCCAATTTTTTACTAAGAAAACTTACTTGATTATCCATGGATATTTATATTTAGTGACTTGATTTGATTATTATTTGATTTAGCTATAAATCATATGTTTTTATGACACATATGTATGTTGCTTTGATTATGTCATGTGCATTGCTATGAGTTAGTTGCAGTGTATATTCTTTGCATTGTGATCATGTTGACTTGTTATTTAGTAGTATTTTATTATATACATTTCATGATGTTATGGACTAACTACCTTCTTGTTGTGAGTTGGATGTAGGAAAGATTCATCTCTTAAAGAATAACGGAGGGAAAGCATCATCAGAGAGGGTGGCATAGATGGAGATGTTTGGGTATAATAAAGGAATGGTTAGAACCCTACACACACCACATTACCCAGTACATGTTATATGCATAGTTGAATGGTTGGCGTTAGTACGTTTTGATAATTATTTTCATTTAGATAATTACATGTGTGTGTATGTGATTACGTTTATGTCATGTTAATAATATTTTTGAAAATAAAAATGTGCATGAACAAGTATTTTTACTCGTATGCTTACATAACCTGAGTATATTTGAATCCTTAGCAGACGATGTGATTTGCATATTGTATAATTTTGTCTATAAACTCTGCATAGATAGATATAATTAGCATGTCTGATATTTTGTTGAATAAAAAAAAACTAGACATTATCTATAAGTGTTAGATTAAAATTTAATGATTAAATGAGTTATCATTATCAGAATGGTACTATAAATTATTAATTTTATGTTTAATTAGCTATTAAATTTAGAAATATATATATATATATATATATATATATATATATATATATTAAAATAGGAAAAGCCTCATAAAAAAATAAAACAAATAAAATAAAGGTAGTGTGTTATTAAATGAATAAAATAGAAAAATAAAATCATGAAATAAATTTTTTTTTTTTAAAAGAAAGAAATCAACTTTTAAAAGAAGGCGCAAAGCTCATAAAAAGAAGAGAGAGATTTAGGAAGGAAAATTAGAATATATTTCTACAAAGAAAGTAGAGGACAAGGCATAAGAAGGGAAGATAAGGGGAACAACAGTAAAAAGGAGAAGCAAAGGAGCAGAGAAAGAGGAAAAAAAATTAGTTCGTGCTAATCAAATTGAGGGATTTATACCAAGTAGACACCATTGTTTAATTTAATGAAATCTAGAATTTTCTATGAATATTTGTATTGAATATATTCTACTCATCTTGAATAAATTATGAAAAATGATTGAAATATAAAAAAACAAACTTGTATAATGTAGGATGATTTGTATTGATCTAGAAAAATAATGAATTGTATACTCTATATATATATATATAGCTATCTACAATGATACAAATAGTGTTTATATTAAATATATGCAACAATTTTATTATTAAATGGTAAGTCTAGATATAATCATGGTAATAAATAGCATGGTGAGGTATAAATCTATAAGTGTATAGTGATTTATTATTCAATAGTGGTAACTACTAACATTATAAAATACATGCAGTGATTTATAGTGTAGCAAACTATAGATAGTGTATAGACATTTTAATAGTTTACCATTAAGAGCATTTTATAGAAAAGAGTATTTTAGCTTATAAGATGGCACTATGATAACAGGATTACCTGATAACTATTGATAGGGTGAACTTGTATATATGGATTTAAGACAGTGACCTGTTTAGACAGTTAACTGCATAATAAAAAACACAATAATTGTGGCTTGGAATTATCGTCAGATATCTAAATGAGGGGACAAAGAGGAGGTTTTTGATAAATACATCCACTATTCTTGCACTTTGTGATAGTTTTTCACCAGCACAAGCAGCAGGTGGGATATCTAATATCAACCATATTAGGTAGCTTCAATTTAACTTCCTTTTTTATCTTGGTCAGTCTTGATTGAATTTTTGTTATTGCTTATTTTTTTATAAATGGTCTTGGCTTTCAAAATAAACAATTTGAGTTAGTCTTGCGATAAATTTTGTAGAATGACTAGTATTTTCAAATTACCTGCGACATTGGGACTTTCTCCTAATACATGGAAACTTAAATTTTGCCATGTTTTTTCTCTAATTTATTCATGATTAAGTTGTTTTTATAAAATATTGTATTAAAATATCAAATCGTATGCCTACTTGATAGCAGTAAGTCATTCATCCATGGCTCATGTGTTTATATATTCATCTCAAGATTTGATATATCATTCATGTAACATATTAATGCATAAATAATTAAGTAGAATATTTGAGATTTTCATGGTTCTGACTAGACAAATGATAAGTCCTCAACCTCACTTAAAAATATTCAAGAAATCTCGCTTTTGTAATCATTGTTATAATTATGTAGCTTTGGGCCTAATTTTTGTAGTTAGATAACATATTCATTCCCATGTTTATTGTTGACATGATTTTGTTACATGTGTCCCTAGATTCTAGCTTAGGAACAGACGTATACAATTCACCATAGATTAATTAACATGTATTTAGTGTATTCTAATATTTATGCCTTATTATAATGTATCTAAATGGAAAGGAGCTCGAATATATTGTGTGTCATTGTATTAAGCCTTATTATTGGTATTATACATTAGTCAGCATTAGTATTTATAACTACCATTTTAGATTATTATAATACCACTGATGGGAGGGACTATATTATTATCCCAATTATGTATATACTTATTTCCACTAGTGATTATTGTTAGGCTTAATGACACTATGGTAGGGACTCAAATAGAATCATTTGGAAGACTCATATATGGCTAAAATATAATACTAGAGTCAAAATATATTGCTAGGGATTACAATAGTGAGGTATCAGGATTAAAATGTACCATCCTGGGAAGCCAATAATAGAAGTTGGAAGTACAGATGTTCCAAATGCTTGTATGGTAATGGGTTCTCCTTTGGAAAGATTACTCTTTGGTATTGATGGTAGGCAACAATAGTAAAATACTAAATATGTTTCCATACTTAGTCTTTTCCTTTGAGTTAGTGTGTAAAATGCATGTCTCCTATTTTAGGTTATTTAGGTGTTTATCCATTACTTCATAGCATGAGGTGTTACATCCTTGATTTATACTCTAAATCACCTTCATATTTGATATATATACATGAAAAAAGTATATGATGGCATTCAAAACTACTAATAAATATATGTGTAAGTTGTTTGGAGCCTTAGTCCATGTTTGGCTATGTTTGGGATGAGGTATTTGTATCGAACTCTTTGCAGATACTAAGTAATGTATCTGAAGCACAATAGTTTTATATAAAACAACTCAATAAATTCAAAGCTATAGAAACATATATAAAATATATATACCATTGTAGAGTACAAACACGTAAAGGAACTCTGCAAATGCCTTATATGGTGGATTTGAATTAGACGTTGTTTTCTTCTATTTTGAGAACTAACAATAAATAATGAGAGTAGAATATTGATATAGAAAGGTCTTTTGACTATAGTACTTAGTTTATATCTTGACGATTCATGGATATAAAGATTGTGGAAATCTTATAAAGACCTTGATTAGAGTTATAAATAATTGTTAGTATATATACATATAGTATTAAAAACTTGTGTGCGATATATATTATGAGAATATTAATATGTACAAGTGTTTAGACATATATAGAATATATTAGTGCATCATGATATGTGCCTATAAGTTATATTTATTTTGATTAGTAATATGCAGTTTAAACATAGGATATACCTGGTTGGTAAAAATTATACTTGTTTGCTTATTATTTAGGATTATAAGACATTTGATTCTTGAAATTATAAAATTGATTGTTCGTAATCACATAGTTGTACTTATGAATAATGAAAAATGATATTATAGGGTGTCATAGAGTGTATTATATTTGAAAATTACTTATAGTAATTAGAAAATTTTAGTCTAAATATATATTATATCTGGGTGGTACAAACTGTAATTTTTATGTCTATTATAAATGATATTGTGAAGATTCATTCATACGTTTAATGGACTAAATATATGCATTTTTGTTATTTATATGTTTAGCATGTTTTATGATTGCTAATATAAAGTACTATATTCTATCTACGTAAAAAAAATTAAATATGCAACCTAATATATATTATATCCAGTTGGTATAATTTGCACTTGTTTACTTATTATTTATGTGATAAATAATATTGTAGAGATTCATTCATACATTTGACAAACTAAATATATGCATTTTGATTATTCTTATGTTTAACATGTTCTAAAAAAATTTATTATTAAGTAATCTATATGAATCTATTGGTTATATTTATGTTAACCAAATCTTGCATTGTTGATACTGAGTAAGTGACAAGACAGACTTCACTAGATTACTAACATCACAATGTCAGATGAAGGTGATCCAATCAAGTGGTGTGTATGAAATTGATTGATCTAATAAATTAATAATTATTGAAAATTTTGGCCAAAGTAATGTTAGTTAGTCATTGTCATTTCATGTGTATGATTTACATATTTGTGTGATATCATGTTATAATGGATTTTTTTTGGCACAATGCATATTCTTAGAAATCATACAGCACATGGGCACTAACTTGTCTCTCTAGATTCCCACATCATCACTATCTACTCATCCATGAATGGAGGGTAATTAAATGATAGAGATTATGTAGGGGATTGATGATTCATGGTTGGTGTATAAAATCACTTGAATGATGCTCTTCTTCCCCATAATAGTACTTATTTGGAGATGACACTTGAGATTACCATAAATACTGGAGTTCAGGGACTTCATGCTCCATAAAGATTTGTATATTATATCTTATACATTATACTATAATTATTATTATTGATACATTATTTTGATGAGATTTAATTAATATTTATTTTACCATGACAATAGTGGATGCATTTTTGTACCAGCCATAGCTGGACATCTATAATTACTTTCTATATTCAGTTAAGTTTTCTTTCATATGATGCTAGTGATCAATAATGGGTAGTTATTGAAATATTATATTAAAGTTATCATACTTAGATTATTTAATTTGGATCACTAATTATATTTTTTTTGTGTAATCTAATGAAATAATACGTTGGTTAAATTAAAAGGAAAAAAATTAAGTCAAACCTAGTGGGGTTGTTACATGTGATATTAGAGTTGTGGCTCAAACACTAGGACCTAATGAGTCCATTAGAATTTTTATTTAATTTTGTTTATTATAAAGGACAATGGTGAAATCTATAGGATCCTTTAAATTTTAATGACAGTAACCCTCCATTTGATCCTAGTCGATTTGTTGTTGAGTAAGCAGTAAAGTTAGATAAGATTCTCTCGGCCATGAACAAAACCAAGGATCAAATTTCAGCCCTAGATCAAGAAGTTCATGTAAATAAAGAGGAAGAACATTAGGATGAACCATAAGAGCATCATTTTGAGAAATAAAACACTTAGGATGGAAAATCATAGGTAGTATTGTACTAGTTAAGTGAAGTGTATTTTAGACTTGTAGTACCTCAATGCAAAATCATGCTACAACATGATTGGATTTGTGAGATTAGTAGATCCTCATGTATGTCTTGATGACTATTGTAGGTAATATACATCCATAAAATGTTATGTGGTGCATTGAGTGTGTACCCTTAGGAGCACTCGTTCCCTCTTAGAGTTGTTAAAGGGATAGTTTATTGAGTGTCTCAATGGCGTTGATTGTGTATGATGTTTGGATAGGTGAGTGCATATCATAGTTCATGAGTCATGAACAAGAGATTCCTAAAATATTTTTGATCACTTAGATTGAACACCTCAAGAATGATTACATCCTTACTTGGTAATCAAGTCACCTCTTTTACTTGTATTTTGTTTTGTAAGTGTTCAAAAAGCATGAGATGTTTCTCACTTAATAATATGTGAAATTTAGATAGAGTTTTGTGTCTTATGTGGGAGAGGGAATCCTAAAAGACCATTTATGGATTGGCACCACCTAATTTAGTGGGAATTTCCCTTGTAGTGGAGTTTATTTATCTTTGTTGACGATTCCTATGTATTAGCAGATTTGCTTATGGATCAACACCCCATTTTTTTTTTTTGGATTGGGAAAAAGGTGTCATCTCACATAGCTAGCATAGAGGTGAGTTGTTAATCTCTAATTATCATATGACATCATTATAATCCCATTGAGTGGATTCAAGTTTTCATGATGTTGATTTAGTGTTCCCTTAATCAAAAACTTGCTTCTGAAATGTTGTTTTGATAATATCCCTTGGAGTTTTTGGGATAGTGTCTCCTACTTTTTATTGATACAGAAGTTGTAGGAATGGAATGGATTGATGCATCTATGTGGTTAATATTTTTCCTTCAGATTGTGGAATCAGGTTGTGATACTACTCTTACAGGTTTGGTAAGTGTGTATTGATCTTGGAAACTTGGGTTTTGGTGTTTTCTTCATACCATGTAAGGGTATTTAAGAGTTATGATGTTGAGATAAGTTTATAACTTGTTGTGTAACTAGTTGAGCAAGTAGGAAGGCATTGTCTCATTTGTTCCTGTTATAAGGTTGTAAGGACAGTGTGATCCTTGGCCTTTGTTTGTTATATTAATTTTAACATTATTTCCTCCTAACTATAAATATAACAGAGATAAGTTAGCTATGAAATTTGATACTAGTCATGCTTGGATAATGGAAACTTTATGCAATTATGAAATGTTTGTATGATTTTTTTTATGATGGACGTTGATACATCTTGAATTATTTAGTGTATATCATTGCACTCTAAGATCTATTAGTATCGATTTGTGATTCATTGAACCATGTGCACATTTTTGGAGATCATTAGGTAATGGAAACCTATGGATGAGTGGTGAATTAAAAATGTGAGTAATAAGAGATGGGAGTGGATCCTAGTTAGTCTTACATTATCTTGGTAGTTATTGATTTTGGGTCTGACAAGGGCAGCTTATAGAATCTAGGATTTGAAAAATGAGACTTTTCAAATTTAGTCCTATGGTCATATGCATATATAATGAGGAATGTTTATTCCTTAATTTTGTATAGATTGGAAATGTATTATTTTCAATTCCTATTTATCATCTTACTTATCAGGAGCTACATGGAGTAACAGCAATATTGACATGTCATACCTATCAGGAGCAACAAAGAGTAGTGATGGTATTGACTTATACACATCATTATTTCTATTTTCCCTAAATACTTTTCTAAGGAATGAGAAAAACATGCTCTAGGTTAGAGAGGTGTGTAGAGGGGTTGGGAGACTTTGGGAAACTCTCCCTAGACATTTGTTTTAGGATTTTTTGATGATTTTATGTGTTTATGATTGAACATTAAAATTAGGAAGTTGGTAAAATAATCACTGAGATATGTGGGACCCTTTGATGTGTTAGAAGCAATCAATCCTATAGCATTTAGGCTTACATTGCCACTAGTCCTAGCTCTATGGCTTTCATGTTTCTTATCTTAAAAATTATATATCTGATCCTTCACATGTGTTGGATTAGAATACTTTGTAGGTGTTGGACCCTGGGGTGGTCATGGTAGAACCAATTAGATTAAATGACACTCATAAACTTTGTTTACATAATAGAGAGATGTCACAGTACAAGGTCTTATGGGACCAATACTCTAAGGATAGTGCTACTTAGGAGGATTGTGATGAGTTCTATAGGTAATTTTCACATTTATTTGATTGATTTAATGTTATATACTATGATTAGCTTCCTGTTAAATAATGTTTTTAATTCAAAACTTATGTTTGAATAAGTGTCATCAGGATGATGACCATCTTTAAGGGGGAAGGAATTTAAATCCCAATTTTCTACTAAGCAGACTTTCCTGATTATTTGTAGATATTTATAGTTAGTGACTTGATTTGATTATTATTTGGTTTAGCTATAAGTCATAACTTTTATGGGACATATGTATGTTGCTTTGATTACATGATTTACATTGTTATGAGTTAGTTGTATTGTATATTCATTACATTGTGATCATGTTGACTTGTTATTTAGTAATATTTTATGATATACATGTCATGATCCTATGGACTAAGTACCTACTTATCATGAGTTGGACGTAGGAGATATTCATCCCTCGAAGCATGATAGAGGGAGAGCATCATTAGAGAGGGTGATTTAGATGGAGATGTTGGGAAACGATAGAGGAATGGCTAGAACTTTGCAGACACCACATTAGCTAGTATATGTTATATGCATAGCTGAATGGTTAGCATTAGTATGTTTTGATAATTATTTGTATTTAGATAATTGCATGTGTGTGTGATTGTGTTTATGTCATGTTAATAATATTTTTGAAAATTTAAATGTGTATGAATAATTATTTTGTACTCGTATGTGTACGTAACATGAGTATATATGAACAAGTATTTGATACTCATATGTGTACATAACATTAGTATATTTGAATCTTTAACAGATGGCATGATTCGCATATTGACAGACTTTTATCTAAAAACATTGCATAGATAGATATAATAAGTATGGTGTTTTATCAAATAGAAAAATAAACCTAGACATTGTCTACAAGTGTTAGATTAAAAGTTAGTGATTAAATGAGTCATCATTATTAGAATGGTACTATAAATTATTAATTTTGTGTTTAATTAGTTATTGAAGTTAGAAAAATATATATATTAAAATAGGAAAAACCTCATAAAGGAAATAAAATAAAGGTAATGTGTTACTAAATGAATAAAATAAACAAGAAAAACAAAATCATGAAATAAAAATAAAAAATAAAAAAAGAAATAAATCATCTTTTAAAACAAGGCACAAAGCTCATAAAAAGAAGAGAGAGCTTTAGGAAGGAAAATTAGAATATATTTTTGCAAATAAAGTAGAGGGCATAGCATAAGAAGGGAAGATAAGGGGAACAACAGTAAAAAGGAAAAAGGAACAAAGTAGGAGGAAGATTTTTTGGTGTGTGCCAATCAAATTGAGGGATTTCTACCAGGTAGGCACCATTGCTTAATTTTTTGAAGTCTAAAATTTTCTATGAATATTCATATTGAGTATATTCTTCTCTTCCTAAATAAATTATGAAAAGTGATTGAAATATAAAATAATGAGCCCTTATAATGTAAGATGATTTGTATTGATCTGGAAAAAAATGAATTATATATTTTATATATATAGTTATCTACAATGATACATACAGTGTTTATATTAAATGTATGCAGCGATTTTATGGAGAGGTATAAAATTATAAGTGTATAGAGATTTATTATTCAATAATGGTAACTACTAACATTATAAAATTCATGTAGTGATTTATAGTGTAGCAAACTATAGATAGTGTATAACCATTTTAATAGTTTACCATTAACTATATTTAAAAAAAAGAGTATTTCAGATTATAAGATGGCACTATGGTAATAGGATTACCTGGTAACTACTGATAGGGAGAACTTGTATATATGGATTAAAGAGACCGGCTTGCTTAGACAGTGAACTGCATAAGAAAAAACATGACAATTTTGGCTTGGAAATATATTATCGACTATCTAAATGAGGGGACAAGGAGGGTTTTGATAAATGCATCCATTATCTGTCTTAAATTTTAAATATCTGATAGGACCATCATCCATTATCTGGGTTTTGATAGAACTATCTAGCTGTTTGGTCTTAAATTTCAAATATCTAATATCAATTGTATGAGTTTGCTTCATTTTAGCTTCTTTTTTATCTTGGTCAATCTAGATTGAATGTTTGTTATTTCCTTGTTTTTTGATAAATGGATTTGGCTTTCAAAATAAACAATTCGAGTTAGTCTTGTGCTAAATTTTTTAGAATGACTAGTATTTTCAAATGACCTATGGCATTGGGACTTTCTCCTAATACATGGAAACTTAAATTTTTCCATGTCTTTTCTTTACGTTTTTCATAGTTAAGTTATTTTTATAAAAAATTGTATTAAAATATCAAATTGTATGCTACCTAATAATAGTAGGTCATTCATCCATGGCTCACGTGTTTATATATTCATCTATAGATTTGATATATCATTTGTGCAATGTATTAATGTATAAATAACATAAAGAATCAATTAGAGTATGTAAGAGTTTCACAATTATGATTAGACTAATGATAAGTCCTCAACCTCACTTAAAAGGATTCAAGAAATCTCACTTTTGTAATCATTGTTGTAATTGTGTAGCTTTGGGCCTAATTTATATATTCAGATAACATATGGAAACATCTTCATTCTCATGTTTTATTTTTGGCATGAGTTTTTTACATGTGTCACTAGATTCTGGCTCAGGAACGGACATATACAGTCCACCATAGATTAATTAACATGTATTTAGTGTATTCTAATATTTATACCTTATTAGAATGTATCTAAATGGAAAGGAGCTTAAATATACAGAGTGTCATTGTATTAAGCCTTATTAGTGGTATTATACATTAATTATAATTAGTATTTATAACTACCATTTTAGATTAGTATAATACCACTAATGGGAGGGATTGTATTATTATCCCGATTCTATATATTCCTATTTCCACTAGTGATTATTGTTAGGCTTAATACCACTATTATAGGGACTCAAATAGAAGCATTTCAGAGACTCATAAATGGTTATAGATTCTATCAAATATATTAGGAATGTTAGATTTAGAATCTATTTCTAGAGATTACAATAGTGAGGAATTGAAATAAAAATGTTCCATCCTAGAAAGCTAGTAATGGAAATTGGAAGTACAGATGTTCTAAATGCTCGTACGGTAATGGGTTATCTTTTGGAAAATTTACTCTTTGGTATTAATGGTAGGCAATAGTAGTAAAATACTAAATATGTTTCTATACTTAGTCTTTTCCTTTGAGTTAGTGTGGTAAATGCATGTCTCCTATTTTAGGTTATTTAGGTTCTTATCCATTACTTCATAACATGAAGTGTTACATTCCTAATTTATACTTTGATTCACCTCTGTATTTGATATATATACATGAACGAAGTATACGATGACATTCAAACTACTAAGAAATATATGTGTAAGTTGTTTGAGCTAAGTCCATGTTTGGCTATGTTTAGGATGAAGTATTTGTATCAAACTCTTTGTAGATACTAAGAAATGTATCTGAAGTATAATAGTTTTATATAAAACAACTCAATGAAGTCAAACCTATAGCAACATATATAAAATACATAAACTATTATAGAGTACAAACACATAAAGGAACTCTACGAATGCCTTATATGGTGGATTTGAATTAGAGATTATTTTGTTCTATTTTGATAACTAATAGTAAATAATGAGAGTGAAATATTGATATAGAAAGGTCTTTTGACTGTAGTACTCAATTTATATCTTGATGATTCATGGATGTAATAATTTTATAAATCTTATAAAGACCTTGATTAGAGTTATAAATGATTTCTAATATATATACATATAATATTGAGCACTTATATGCAGTACGTATTATAAAAATATTAATATGTACAAGTGTTTAGACATATATATCACATTTTAGTGCATCATGATGTGTTCCTATAAGTTATAATTCTTTTGATTAGTAGTATGCAGTTTAAACATAAGATATACGTAGTTGGTATAAACTATACTTGTTCACTTATTATTTAGGATTATGAGACATTTGATTCTTGAAATTGTAAAATTGGTTGTTCATAATTTATTAGTTGTACTCATGAACAATGAACTATGATATTATGGGGTGTCATAGAGTGTATTATATTTGACAACTACTTGTAGGAATTAGAAAATTACATTCTAGATATATATTATACCTGGGTGGTACAAACTATAATTTTTGTCTATTATAAATGATATTGTAAGGATTCATTTATATGTTTGATGGACTAAATGTATGTATTTTAGTTATTCCTATGTTTATCATGTTTTATGACTATTAGTAGAAAATAATGTATTGTATCTATTTGTAGAAAATAGAATATGCAACCTAATATATATTATACCTAATTGGTATAATTTACACGTGTTTGTTTATTATTTATATGATAAATAATATTATGGAGATTTAATCATACATTTGACGAACTAAATGTATGCATTTTAATTATTCTTATGTTTAGCATGTTCTAATTCTTGTTAGTAAGAATTAATCTATATGAATCTATTGGTTATATTTATGTTAACTAAATCTTATGTTGTTGGTACTGATTAAGTAGTGAGATGGACTTCACTAACTTACTAACATCACAATGTCAGATGGAGGTGATCCGATCAAGTGGTGTGTATGAAATTGACTGATCCTAGAGATCAATAACTATTGAAAACTTTGGCCAAAGTATTGTTAGTTAGACATTTTTATTTCATGTGTATGATTTACATGTTTGTGTGATATCATATTAGAATAAATTTCTTTATGATACACTACATGTTCTTACAAATTATACGGCACATGGGTACTAACTTGTCTCTTTGGATTCCCACACTATCACTATCTCCTCATCCATGAAAAGAGGGACATTCCCTGAGTGGATATTTTGTGGGGGATTGATGGTCTATGGTTGGTGTAGAAAAGATCTCGGATGATGCTCTACCTTCCCACAACAATACTTGTTTGGATATGACACTTGATATTTCCATAGATATTGAATTTTGAAGAACTCATGATCTATGGAGCTTTGTATCTTGTACATTATATTGTAATTATTATTATTGAGACATTATTCTAATGAGATTTAATGTATACTTATTGTACCATGATAGTAGTGGTTTCATGTTTATACCAGCCATGGCTAGACATCTATATTTAATTATGTTGTATTTCATATGATGTTAGTGATCAATAATGGGTATTTATTGCAAGCTTATGTTACATTTATCATATTTAGAATATTTTATCTGGATCACTAATTATATTCTCATGGTGTAATCTAATTAAAGAATACATTGGTTAAATTAAAATAGAAAAATCATGTTTTTCTAAGTCAAACCTAGTGGAGTTGTTACATAACATAATTGGAACAATTATTCACAGCAATGAAACAATAACACAAAATGAATAAGGACCCAAAATTGCAAACTACAATGTGAATACAACTCTAAGGATTCTCATGAAAATTTCTAAGGATCTATGTTTTAAAAAAATACTGGTACTTTCCACCTTAAAACACACTAATGACTTCATATGAAACTTTTATAAGAAGAGGAAGTATTTCCAATTGCTCCTTTACCCATGTTTTGATAGGTTGTGAAACTGTCACTTTAAATAGACTGGTGGTTTTGAAATTAATGGGGTGATTTTACAATTTTCCTTAAATATACAAATGGTTATGTAACCACTGCCTATAGACATTGGAAGTTATGCAATCATGACCTAATTTACCAATGGTGTTATCACCTTTGAAAAAAGCCTCATATTCAAACAATATAAGCTACTTACTTTATCAATACAAGAATGTTTTTACCATTCAAACAATGATTATGCTACTACAACTTAACTTAATAGTTCACTTTAAATGAATAATCTTGAATAAGTATCTTATATAGTGTTTTACATACATGGCTTATATAATTAAGTATAATCGAATGAATTAGACATGTCTAGTAAACTAAATCCATATTTTTGATCAATAGTTATCATTTTTGTTTAGAAAAATATCAAGGGAAATTTACCAACTATTGTTATGGATATTAAAGAATGGTTCTATGCAATGCCTTATGATAAACTTGTTGAAGACTTGATGCACTTTTCATCCACTTTGCAATGAACAAAATCATTTCGGATAAAATGTTGTGTTGAATTAACTAACATGATTGATAAGTTTGGTTCTCCTATTTTATTTCTCATGTTGAGTTCTATTGACACCAAATGGTTTAATTTGCATAATTCAATGCCTTCCAAGCCACTAAATATGCATGCCAAGCTTATCATTAGAGAATATCGAATGTTATCATCAATCCACATCATACAACAGTTTATATGAATCATTTATTTATAATTTTTTTTGAGGAAGTACTAAAAAAACATTTATAAGCACAATACTATTGGTACATGTATGCAATAAATTGTTCTATTTCACCTTTCATTTTTTCAATATAATTTCTTCTATTGAATCTCACATAAATAGATATTATTATTAGGTTTAAATGGAAACATAGAGGCTCTACACATATTCATGGATTTCTTTGGCTAAAAAAAGTATCCAATATTGATATATTAGATTAGGAAGATCAAAATGCAGTTGTAAATCTAAAAGTCTTTCCTAAAAAATATAAATTGACTTAGAATCCATGTGATAGCTTTCATCGAAATCAAATGGTTCATCAATCTATTCTTGATAATCCATGTTTGTGTTAGTGTAGGATATTACTTTCCTACTCTTTAACTTACTTAGGTGGTATTTAATTTGGAGATATTTATCACACATTCATGAGGATGATGGGTTTATGCCTTACTTCCACTTACATTGGGGAAGTTAGTCCCACATGGATGGAATGGTCAAGATTCTCCTATCTTCTACCTATTTTAACATGTCTATTGTAAACTTTTTGATATAGAGCATATAATAGAATACAGTTGATTTATACTCTTTGTGTGTATGGTGAAGCTTCCATGGATGTAGTAATTGTTTATTGGAGAGATTTTTATTGATGAATTTTATTAACTCTTTCATAGTATTAGAGTGGTCTCCAAAGAACCATTTCTCTATATGTCTATGTATTTTATTATAGTTGATATTTATGTTGGTTGGATTTGTTTTTGTGTTAGTCATACATTCTTTTTGAGAGATTTTTTGCATTGATTGTCAAAACTCTCATTATGAAAGTCATTACCTTCTAATCATACTTTTATTTTGCCATTCTCTAAACTCCCCCTCCTCAGATGGGATAGTTGATATTTATATTGGTTGGATTTGTTTTTGTGTTAGTAGTATATTCTTTTTTGAAATGTTTTTTGCATTATTTGTCAAAACTCTCATTGTGCAGGTCATTCCCTTATAATCATACTTTTATTTTGCCATTCTCTAAATTCGCCCTCCTTGGATGGGTTGTACTCCTCTATATACATGCCATGCCATTTTTTTTTGGGAGGGGAGGGTGGTGTTTTGAATGGATTTATATTACAGTCCATATCAAGTTTTTTATCGATCTAAAACTTGTATGCACATTGCATGTGTATCGAGAAACACTATGCTTAGAGTGTGGCTCGCCCTTGAAAATCACTTTGAGCTTTGGATCAAGGTTGTTTCTCTCTATGGATGTGTGTTTATTGTCTTCTCATCATTATGAGAATGGTAAACTATACAAGTTACCAAATATTCATCTCATGTCTAATTTAGGGCTCTGACATATAGAGAGGATCTTACCATTTATGATCAATCAATAACATGATTCATAATTTAAGTCATTTCCACATATAACATGATTAGACCAAATTTGGTGAAATCTAGAGAGATGAAAGTTATATGACATTGTTTGAAGGCTTCCCCTCCATGCCTTGTTGAACACCTTTTTGTGCCTCATTGACATGAATTTACCACTTGTTGGTGTTAGACATCCTCTTTGAGCTCTCATGACCTGCAATAGCCTACATCACCATTTTGAAAGCTGTTATGTGGTATTTTTTTGGCTTTGATAGCCATTCAATCTCTACTTCGATGTCTCCACCTATCCATGGCATCTTGAACGTGGATTGCTCATCAAGATTTCAAGAATTAAGGAGGATAGATAAAGTGCATATCAACATTGATTTTACAGTGAGACATCTACATCATTTCCTTTGCTATAATGTGTTTTCCAAGACCTGAGTGTCTGTAGTGGGTGCAATAAGATAGTTTTTTGTTTGGTGAGGATGTGTTCCTATTTTTTGGTGCTCTGTGTTGTTTTATGAGGTCATTCATTTGTGTAAATGGTCATTAAATTTTTGTGAAAGAATTCAAAAGTATGATGGAGATCGGGGGGTCGAACCCCTTTTGCTTTCTATTTTTCATACAATTTTTTATTAAACCCACTTTATCCTATTTAAAATCCACGTTCTTTTCTTCAAAAAGTGAGGGCATTTCTAAAGTGGTGAAGTAGGGGTTATTTAAAGTGGTGAGAAACCAACTACTTTGTAAAAAGAGGACATGATTTACTATTAGTGGGGAGAAATTTCCTCAAGGCCCATTTTATAAAAAGTGGAGACATCACTTTTTATGGAGAAATTAACCACTTATTAAAGGTGGAAATGGGCATTTTGAAAATTGTTAAGTGGGAATAATTTAAGTGGGGAGTAAATTATAGTGGAGGGGTCTCTGTGTTAATGATAGAGGCCACTTTTTGAGTGGGAACATTATTAACAAAGGAATTTTTTTAATTTTTTTCATCAAAACAATATTTAAGATATTTTGTGGGATTTTATTTGGGGTATATTTTTTTTTGTGTTTTTTTATAAAAAACAATTTCATTGTAATGTGGACAAATTATTGCAAGGAAAATGTTTTGCTTGATCTTTTCTATTATTTCTTATTTGTGAAAGACTAGTGGGTGAGGCTCAATTTGGCAAGTGGCTAAACCTCCTCACAAGCCAAAAAAAAATCATTTTCTCCTTCTTTGCTTTTGTTCTCTCATTATAATTTGGGACATATTTTTAACTACGATCAAAATCCTATTAACATGAGATTTGGCCTACATTGCTCCTTATTGGCCCATATTGTATTGCTTATGCCACTGTTGCACTTTGCACTATCTCAAACATATTTTTAGTTGAGTTTGATGTCCCTTTACATGTGCTTTGTAGATTGTCATTTTTTGGTAGTTGATCATTTCATGTGTGTGTTTTGCATATATGATGGCTTTTTTTGCCATTTGTCACACTCTTCCATTATCCCATGACATGCTATATTCTAATTTTTTTTATTGATACTTTGACACACTTGTATTTTGTGTCATGTCTCCATCATGTCCCCTTTCTTAGTGCTTTGTCATCTTCTATGGAGACACCTTTTCACTTCCTTTCTTTGGATCATCTCTCATGATATGTGATGGTTTTTTTGACAAGTTGACAATCTCCTTGTTTGGATATATTCTAGTGAAGCTCAATTTCTTCCTTGTTTCCATTTGGTGTTTTTTGTGAATGGGATATATTATACTCACACTAATTTATAAAGTGCCATAGGGGGGAGGGGGTGTTTTTTGATTTAGCCTTGTATACCTTCATGCGTTTGTGTGTTGTATTTTGAGCACCTTTTCACTTCTTTAGTTGTTTGTCTCTTTCATCACAACCATAGGCCATCATCTTTGAGATACCTTATATGTATTTTTGACATCACTTTTTGACAATTAACAGTCTCCCATAGCTTGAAGTGTAGTTATTATAGTGAATCCCAGTGTCATCTTACTTTTTTTATAGTTAGATAGTCTCTTTCAACGTGATATGGAGTTATTTTAGTGTATATAGTCAGCATATTTTGTATTTGAGTAGTGTATTTAGAAAACTCATGTAGACCCTTTTCATCCACTCCACCCATTTAGCATTATGGAGGGGTGTTCATATAGGATTTTTTTCATCACTCTACCTAGTTTGTAGTATGGGGGGTATGTTGTATATTTTAATTTTTAGGTGTTGAATGTTCCTTAAACTAGTAGTACTCTTTTGCACTTTTGTCACCATAGACAGTATTTTTTATTAGAGTTATTCTAATGAAGCCCATTGTCATTTATTTTTGTGATAAAATAATGGATTTAGACCACTCATGCAGATTGAGTTCCTTTATGACTTTCAATTACTTGGAATGTGGACTAGTTCAGCATCATATTTGGGGTGCTTTCTATCTCTCTTTCTTCTTTTCTCTCTTTTGGGAAGGAGTTTTTCCTATGGGTTTTCTCCTTTTCTCCACTTTATGAGAGTTATATGTATATTTTACACTTTTTTGAGTGTTTTCTAGATTTTGCCTTTGTACATGGGTATCTTATGTAGGCACATTATTTATTGGAACCCATATGAGGATTTTTTAATTAACTATATTGCATTCTTGGTGATCTTTATAGTGACACTAGTGTGGTATCCCCACTAGTGACACCAATGTGGAAACCCTATCAATCTTTGTGCTCACTTCTCACCATCTTGTTGGAGGGTGTTTAAGCAATGATTCTTCATGTTAATCATTCTACCTAGTATTTTAAAACACATTGTTCATGTTGAATGATCCTCATATTCAGCACCATTCTTACATTCACTTAGTGGTTATAGCAATTCAACATCCATGTACTCTGACAAGATGAATTGACATCCATATGGACACATGGCTTCACATTACATTATTTATTATAACCACCTAAGATATGCTTAAAAGGGAGTTTTGGTGAAGGATATTACTTTCCTACTCTTTAGCTTACTTAGGTGTTATTTCCTTTGGATATGTTTATCCCATATTCATGAGGATGATGGGTTTTTGCCTTACTTCCACCTATATTGGGGAATTTAGTCTGACATGCATGGGATGGTTAGAATTATCCTATGTTATACCTATTTTTACATCTATATTGTAAACTATTTGATATAGAGCATAGAATATAATACAATTGATTTATTTTCTTTGTGTGTATGGTGAAGCTTCTATGGATGTAGTAAGGGATTATTGGAGAGATCTTGACTGAAGAGGTTGGTTAACTCTTTCAATTTGATAAATATAGCTAACATTCTTTAAACCAATACTTTTCTTGATAATGAATATCGTTTGCATTGCATTCAAAACCATAATAAGTGCATAAATAAAACATGCTTTAAAAAAAGGAATAACTCTTCAATGTTGTTACAAAGTGCCTTGGGAATTGCATCAAGAATATTTCATAGTCATTTAAAATAATATAACCAAAAAATATAATCCTTCTCATGATGATGACATATTGAATACTTACAATCTAATGATGTTTTCCATTTGGAGATAAAATGTCTATTTCCAACATATTCTATCACGTGA
Organism: Torreya grandis; assembly: GCA_037957365.1. Taxonomy (NCBI): domain Eukaryota; kingdom Viridiplantae; phylum Streptophyta; class Pinopsida; order Cupressales; family Taxaceae; genus Torreya; species Torreya grandis. The sequence continues at coordinate 386,113 of JARHVA010007168.1, forward strand.
AGATGTATTGAAATATATTAGAAAATATGCTCCAAACAAAGAACTAATTTGAAATTTGTCACCATATGCTAATAAGAAATTTAGAGAACTCAAGCTCACATGAACTATATTGAAATCCATTTATGAAACTTTTAATTGAAAATATTCTTGATCACAATATTAGTGCATAAAAAATCATCTTTTACAAAATCTCCCACTTGTTTTGTGCAGTGAATCATTTGTTTCATTAAATGTTGGGAATAATTTTTTGGTTGTGTCTTTCATAGTGAATCATATTTACTTGTTATGTCAACATTCATTGATGCATACATGGATATAATTCCTTTATTATATATATTATCACTTATAGAAGTATCAAGGAATTGGTCATATGAAAAAAATCATCGTGGTGAAAAATGGGGAAAAAAATGTCAATTATTCTTCTTGTCTTCCCTAGGTTATTCATAATTCCTTAAAAATTATTATACTACTTATGCATTGTTTTGTTAGCAAACTTATTTTTTACAAAACTTTTTGGAACATCATTGCAAACATTTTCTATTTTATTGAACAAATAGTTGAAAACTAGGAAAGTGTGAAAAAATCCTACCACTCATACCATATTCATTGTACTTTTAAAGTGAAAATGATTTTTTTTTCAAATGGCAAAGTTTTAGAAGACAATTTTTCCCCACAACTTCGAACAACTTGATGAATGGAAACTTTTGTCATAGCTACACCCTAACAATTATATTCAACTTAATGAACTTTATATGTTTGATCATCATGACTTAGATATACATCAACTTAATGAGCTTAATATGCTTGGTTATTTTTATGTTGATATACATCATGATTAAAATGATAGTTATATTTTATATTCCTTCCAAGAAATAACTAATTCCTTTATATAACTAAATCAAACAACCTACAAAAATTATGAATCCCACTATGTCAATTCATCCACTTCAAGTTTGTTATCTTCAAAATAACAAATTTCTATTGATATTGGTATGTTTCATTTCAATCAGTGTGATATAATGTTCCATTGAAAATTATAGTTCAATGCTTTGTCAGTACAAAGAAATCATGGGAAATCCTACCTTATCAACAAAATAATTTGTATATTAATTCATAGGTAAATCACAATAATTTAATGTATTGCTAGCATCAACAGGGATTGTAACATTAATTATTAATGTTTCAATAATATATTTTATCTGTCACATACTATAAAATAAAGGAAATCATTGGAAGGGAAAGAACTTGCAATTTTATAAGTCTGTATAATATATCCAATACATTCTGATCGATGAAATGAGTTTCATAGGGCCAAATCTATTGATACATAATGATCAACATTTGTGAGATGCCTTCTAAAAATACAAATGGATCTTGCAATACATCTTCTCACATCACAAAAATGATCCATTTGGTGCAAGATCTATTATTCTCATTGGTGAATTAGGTCAGCTCCCTTTAGTATATGATATACTAATGTATGATAGAACATCATACGGTTCGACCCTTTGGCAAACCTTCAACATTATTATTACATTGCACATAATTTTACATCAAAAAGTCTTTGACCCAAGGAAAGGAACTCTATGAAATCTAATACTGAATATACAAAATTTTAACCCAAAATTTGAAGAATCTAAAATATTTTCATCCAAACCAAAAGTTTTAGAATTGAAATTATTATCATCTCGAACAAATGGCTAGTTATCTTCTTTAAAAAAATCATTTCATTTATCAACACACTTATATGCAACAAATACTTTGGCAATGGGGGAAATAGGGGAATGGGGGTGGGTTTGGCCAAGGCCATTAGGAGAGCCATTATGTGGGGACCATAACAAAGAAATGGTGAAATCATTAAATATGTTAATTGCCTATAACAACATAGAGCCTACCATTAAAAAAACTTTAGATACCTTAATCATCACCAATTAGAAACTAAAATTCTTCTACAAAAAATATGACAAATTATGCTTCCAAATAATTTTTGGGTCAAGTCTGACTTGGTCAATAGTGCTCTTAGAAAATATCTTACTATAATTTATAGAACTAGAACCAAACCCCTTGAATTTCCAATATTTGTGATTGTACATATGATAATATATATATGCCTAACATTGGATGAAAATAATCCCTCGTATTTGTTGATCTCTTCCTTAACTTGAGGCATCCTTAAACAACTTCCATTGAAAATTTCTTAAATTTTAATAATACATAGGTCACATGGACTAACATTTCAAAAAGAAACAACTAGTATTGATACAATTAAACATCAAGGCCTATCTTTACTACAATGTCAATAGAGTGATCCTTGCAAACCCTTCATATTTCACCTCCTTTATCTTTTGATTGATATGCAAGAATAGAAGATGAAACTTACATCCATCATCAAAAAATTAAAATTACATTATGTGTTAGAACTCCCTCTTTATTGAAATATTATTCATTTTTTAATAGATCAATCCTTTAAAAATATTCATATTTCACCTATTTTATCTTTTGGCTGATATGCAAAAATACAAGATGAAACATACATCCACTTCATCCAAAAAAAATAACTACATTACATATTAGAACTCCCTCTTTTATTGAACTATTATTCATTTCTCTTGTTGATCCATAAACTAAGTAGGGATTCCACTCTTTTAAGTCTCATCAACATGGAGCCTATTTCTCCTATCTTAATAATAATTGTTTATATTTCTATTTGATGGTATCAACCTTGAAAAAATAGAGATAAAAAAGCATTGAAAGTAAAATGTACCACCCATTTCACATAAACATGAAGCATAAAATAAGTAAAGCACAAAATAAACACAAGAGTTACCCTAGGGAAAGTTAATGTATAAAAAATTATAGTGAGGTAATTGAACTCCTCTTTTATTATGTAATGTAATAAATATATAAGGTACTACTAGACATGACCTTCATGGATAGAATGTTTGCTACTACTCTATCCAAAACTCATACATGAATGTTATGCACTTAACCAAAACTTTTTTTAACCCCTACACAACTGAACCAATCATCTACAACTAAGTAATAATGAGATAACAAGAGCAAAAAACTAAACCAAATACAAACAATGTCAATCCAACTTCTATCCTTCTCACTATGTTTTTTTTATGTTTACTACCTTACCCAAACCTATATTAATGTTCTCTAAACCTTAAAACCCATCAAGTCATCAAATTTAACAACCAAAGTGAAGGAAAACATTTTCTATCATTTAAATGTGTGGCATCGGGGTGCTACAATTGATATAGAGTTTTATAGTTCAACTATAGGGATTAACCGTGGCTCCCATGATCGACATAGACATTAGACCATAACTTCTACATATGACCTTAAAATCACATGTTTTTTTAACTTGCATAATTTGTAGAGATGAATTTAAATATATAATCAAAATATACTTGAACTAAATATATGGGATGGGTCACTATTTTTTATTCCAACCATATGTTGTTTTTTTCCCAAATAAAAGAAACTAGTTAATTTCCTTCCATTTCAAGAGCTTGCAATTTATCTACCTGTCACCATGAAAATTTATGGATCACCTTCATCCTGATTTACCAAATAAGCATATCCAATCCAATTTATTTTGAGTGTGATATTTATTACAAAAATGTCTTACAAAAACGAGTTACTCTAATTGGGCATAGTGAAAATATACAATACGCATCCAAATTTGGTTCAATTTGTCTATCAAGATTTGCGTTATCAAAGAGGCATATTACCAAATAAGCATATCAAAGGTACTCTATCTACATTTACATTACCAAAGAAGCATATTACCAAATAATTATATCTAGTTGCATTATCAAAGAAGCAAATCCACCAACTGCATTACCGAAGAAGCATATCTGACTTTTTTTAAGTATGATGTCTTACAAAAATTTATTACAAACATGAATTAACTCTAATTAGACATAGGTTGCATTACTAAAGAAGCATCTCTGATCTTTTTTTAGTGTGATTTCTTTAAAAAAATGTCTTATGAACATGAGTTACCTCTCATTGGACATAGTAAAAATATGTCTTACGAAGATGAGTTACCTCTAATTAGACACAGTGAAAATATAAATAGACATGATGAAAATATATAATGAACAAGCGTTATTACAATTGGACATAGTAAAAATATATAATATATTATAATTTAAATTTGGATCACCTCCCTTATAAATAATATAAGTTACTTCTAATTAAGTTACCTTTAATTGGACATAGTGAAAATATATAACTAAATAGTGAAAATATATAATGAACATGAGTTATTTTAATTGAACATAATGAAAATATATAGTACATTACAATTTAAATTTGGATCACCACCTCTATCGATAATCTAGCTTAAGTTTATCAATAATCCAAATTATCTCCAAGAACATAATAAAAATATATGATTGGACATAGTGAAAATATATAACTCATTGAGTTAATCTAATTAAACATAGTAAAAATATTTGGATCACTTCCTTTATTGATAATCCAAATTACCTCTAATTAAGTTACCTTTTAATTAAACAAAATAAAAATATATAACTAAATAGTGAAAATGTATAATGAACATGAATTATTCTAATTGGACATAATGAAAATATATAGTCCATTATAATTCAAATTTGGATCATCTCTCCTGTCGATAATTCAAATTATACCTATCGATAATCCAAGTTACCTTTAACTGGACATAGTGAAAATATATAACTAAGATAGTAAAAATATAAAACTCATTAAGTTATTCTAATTAGACATAGTAAAAATATAAAATACATTGAGTTATTCTAATTATAGTGATAATATATAACTTATTGAGTTATTCTAATGAGACATGGTGATTCTAATTGGATAATGATTCTACTTAAACATACTAAAAATATATAAGTAAACATATATAAAAAATTGAGTTATTGAGTTATTCTAATCAGATATAGTGGAAAAATATAACTTATTATGTTATTTTAATTAGACATAGTGCTTCTAATTGGACATAATAAAAATATATAATTCATTGACTTATTCTAATTGAACATAGTAAAAATATATAACTTATTGTCTAATTAGACATAGTAAAAATATATAACTCATTGAGTTATTTTAATTGGACATAGCAAAAATATATAACTCAATGAATTATTCTAATTAGACATAGTGAAAATATATAATACATTATAACCCAATTTAACTCACCTTTCCTATTGACAATCCAAATTTGGATCACCTTCCCTATTAACAATCCAAATTTAGATTATCCACAATTAAATTACACCTCCACCCAATGTTTACACTAAACCTTACCCAATCTACACTACACCTTATCTTATTGACAATTACATTACACCTCCATCTCACATTTAAATTACACCTTGCCCATGTACACTAGACCTTGTCCTATAGACAATTACATTACACCTCCACCCAACATTTACACTACACCTTGTCCTATCTACACTACACCTTACCCTATCAATACCCATCTACACTACACCTTATCCTATCGATAATTACATTACACCTCCACCCAATGTTTACTCTACACCTTACCATGAACACTACACCTTATCCTATCGATAATTACATTACTCCTCCATCTAACATTTACACTACACCTTGCCCCATCACACCTTACCCCATAACACCCATCTACATTACACCTTATTCTATCAATAATCATTACACTTCTACCGTATATTTACACTACACTTTACCCTATATACACTACACCTTGTCCTCTCAAGAATTAGGTTACACCTCCACCCAACATTTACACTACACCTTGCCCTATCTACACAACACCTTACCCTATGTGAAAGGTGATCCTTTGGATCACCTTGCCCTAGCAAGATTTGCATTACACATCAACCCAATGTTTTCACTACACCTTCCCCTTAAATATTATGATCTAAAGACAATTTTATGCTCACACTTGAAGGCCCCTTCACACGTGCCAACTATTCAAGTCAACAAGCAAATGTGGTAAAAAGATGTTACAACAAAAATTTGCATCATGCATTGAAATGTTGCAAAGAGTTATCATGTGCTCTATGATAGCTTCCCTTTCTCTTACTCCAAGCTAATGATGTACTCAATTAATATAAATTTTATATTTCACTTTAAATATAAATTACAATGATAGTTGATATTCAGTAGACTTCATTCCAATTGTGGGAAAGTTTTTATTCCATGGCATAATGATAAACTGATAATTGGTCAAGGGCTCACTTATTTTCAATATGCCATTGTATTGAAAAGTCTTTTCTATTCTCAAAGGAAATATTTACAATCACACCATGCATGATTACAATTCATAAAATTTAATCCAAATGATTGACTTTTATTGGTATATGGCTTGAAAATTAAGGGAAAGATAAGAGGAGATTTTTTAGTGTTGCTTGCTTGATAATCATTATTTTTAGCAAAATTCAAACAAGATCCCATCATACACACCTCTCATTGTTTCCTTGGCCATAAAACCCTATTCATATTTTACAATAACATAAATTAATACCCACTTTGCCTTGGATACAACCTTGCACATCCCCAAAAACATATTAACCTGACAACTGCAAGAGAAAAAAGAAAAAAATAAAATTCTCAACTGCCAAGAGTAAAAAAAACATTTGAATGATTAAATTAGGCACAACTTGGATGATTCCACTAATACTCAATCTTTTTTTATATATCACTATATTATAATTGAACTATATCATTGTATACCAAAAAATCCCATACCATCGAAAAGGGTCAATTTTATTTCTATTACCCTCTATCTTGGCCCATAATTCTAAGAAAGTGAGCCTATCTGAATAAGTGTGTACATATTTGGTGAAGATTTCCTCAATTTTGGAAGGAGTGAACCTACACTTTCATTCCATAGCAAATAAACTAATTTCCCAATAATATTTGTTTAAACATAAGCTGAAGAAGCATTTTTTACACCTAATCCATGTAAAAGTAAGGTTTTAATATGTTATTAGGTGGAGCCTAGTCTTATTAGAATGCCCAATTCCCAACAGGGGGTGTGGAGGGCATTTCCCCCCCACTATGGTTGCCATGGGGATCAAGGAGGGCAACAACCTACATGGATCCCCCCTAATGGGGGTTCAAGGGAAGCACCTTTGAATTTATTTTTTTTTTGAAAAATGCATTGTAAATTATTGTAATTTCATAGTAAATCTAGATTGTTCACTATTAAGTCATTAATCTAATGGTATATATTATGTTGGTGCATTTTTTCCCTAATATGTAACCCTCCTTTGATATGAGAGCTTTGTAATCATGGCAACACACTTTGTGTGAGTAAAGAGGAGATTGTAGTGGATGTATTACAGGTTTATCCCTTTATTTGTTGGACTAAATAAGAGAAGAACTAGTTGTTTCTGTGTGGACGTAGCCCATATTGGATGAAACACGTTAAATTTGTGTCTCTCTTGTATTGTGTTTTTTGCATTTTATTTTAATCTTTATTTCATTAATATTTCTCTGCATTCTTTATTCCTAACACAATAAAATTAAAAAAATAGCCAAAATAAAATACTCACCTTCCTTTAGTGTCATACACCTCTAAATCACTTCCATGCTTTTATTGATGAATCTTGTCTATGTAGATTGGAAGTAAGGGCAAAGAAACCCATCCATATATATGCATACATAGGGCAACATAGATTAAATTGTATAACATACACAAACCTCAATTCATATCAATCACACATTTTATACATATATACTTATAATAAGGGTGGAATAGCTCAAGGTTAAATTGATAATAATACTTCCCAGCAAGGATACTAAGATGTTAAACCCCACTACATGAAAACTTGTAAATAGACATGGAAACTAGTCATATTCCCAACAATAGGGTGTGATAAATATAAACAAAATTCAATATTGGATATGTGTGATGTGATCTAACCTATGTGAGTCTCCCATGGGTAAACAATTCAATTCCTTCCTTGGATGCACTAGGATTTGATGACATTTCAAACTATTTAGATCTACCTGAGCAACTTCCTGATGATACATATTCTTCTTCTAGTTATGATGATGAGATTAGTGATGAGGATTCCCCTCCTCCTCCTAGAATATCTTTAGAGGATAAGTAATCTCTTCCTAACTCTCTAATCACTAGTCCTCTTTGGGCTAGACAGACACTGCAAAGTGTTGGCTAATGGGTTATAGATCCATTAGACACTAGGCGAACCCATTCACAATTCTAGGATGTTCCACATACTTTCATTGCATTTATTTCTGATATGTAATCATTTCATGATGCATCAATCACTCATGAGTGGGATAATACTATGGAAGAGGAATATGGTTCCTTGTTGAGAAATGACACTTGGGATTTAGCCCCTATTCCTAAGAGAATAATACTTGTTCGATGTAGGTGGATCTATCAAACAAAATTTATAGTAGATGGGTCCATAGACAAGTTTAAAGCATGTTTGGTAACAAAAAAAATTTCTCAAGTACCTGAGATTGACTATACTAAGATATTCACCTTAGTTTCCAAAAATAACTCAATTTGACTCACTCTCATCATTTCCACAACACATTGCTAGGATGTTCATTAGATGGATGTAAAGAGTCCATTTCTTCATGGTGACCTCAAAGAGTAAATATACATGGAGTTACCACAAGGATTTTTGGAAGATTATTCTTTAGTTTTTAAACTTCAAAAATCTGTGACCTCAAAAAATCTCATGAAGCTTGGTATGCTACGATCACTCCTTTCTTCTTTTAGTTGGGTTCACTAGATTTCATTCTGATTTAAATTTCTACATTTTGGAGTAGGATGATTCACTATTGATTCTCGTTCTATACGTGAATGACCAACTGATCATAGGGAGTTCTTCATCCACCATCATAGTAGTGAAAACTATTTTATCTGACACGTTATTAATCATTGACTTGGGTTGGTTTCATTACTTCATCAGGATTGAAATTTCTTAGTCTGATCTAAGATCACTATTACATAATCTAAGTATCCTCTTGATTTGATTGCATGGTTTAATATAGCTAATTATAAGATAAATTTGACTCCTTTTCTATTTTATGTGAAGCTTGAGGCTGATTGTCCATCTCTTTTGGTTGATGATACTTCGTATCAATAACTTATTGGCAATCTCATTTACCTTGTGCACACTAGACCTAATATTTCATATGCAATGGGCATGGTCTCTAGATTTAAGCAAGAACCACATGAGATACACTAGAAATTAGTTAAGTGGGTTCTCCACTACATTCATGATACTCATTGTTTTAGGATTCACTATGAAGTAGGCATCTACATAGACTTGATTGGTTATATAGATTTAGATTGAAATGGCAATACTCAGAATTGTGAGTCTACTTCAGGTTATAGTTTATCCCTTGGTTTAGGTTTGATTAGTTGGTCAAGCAAGAATCATAATGTTAGTATGTTATCTTATACTAAGATATAATACAAAGGAGTTGTTAATGTTACCACTGAGGTTATTTGGCTTCAGGGAATTATCACTAAGTTTAGCATCTAATTTTGATGACCAATAGTCATCTTTTATGACAACCAAAGCACAATCCATATTTGTAGGAATCCAATCCTCCATAAATGTACCAAGAATATTGATATTCACATGCATTTCATTCAAGGTCTCATCTATGAGTAGGTCATTGATCTCTACTACATCCAAATAATGGAGCAAACTAATGATATATTAACTAAACCCTTCATTGAGAGCAAGTATCTTCATTTTCAGGCTCTTATTGAGGTTCAGGAAGTTCCATCTTCTTCCTCATATGTGGGATCATCTATATCTACTTGGGTACCTCATCAAGCCTTTGTGTCAAGACCCAATTCTTATACCCACCTAAGCTACACTTAAGAGGGGGTGTTAGTGTAGGATTTTTTCCACTATGTGGTTTTATCTACACTGTCTAATTAAATTTCTTAGGTTAATAATAGGTCATTAAAGTAAATGTATTTTAAGTCATTCTATAATTTTAATTTGAGTTAATTACCTTTTTGGGTGAATTAATTCCTCACTATATAATGTATCTTATGTACTTTTTAGCCAATAAATGTTCATTAATGAAACATTTTGTTATGAATATAAGTTCCTTCTTCTTGTGAGTTGTTCTTCATATTCACTACTCCATACAAATTTAGCCTTGTACATTCAACCCTATTTAGTTGATCCTCGATTGTGGCCCACTTTGACATACACTACTAGAGTGTTGGTAATTTTAGGGGACCATATTGGCATGTATTTAGGTGGTTTTAGCTCATGGTTTTGGTACCCTTGGTATTGTAATACTGCTTTGATGTTTACCTATTAATGTGCTTATATATACTTTCACATATAGTATGGAAAAGTATAACTTGGTAGTGCATTATTATATTCTAACTGGTTGAGTTAATACAATAAAGGAGTTACTGGGCTGTTTTTTTCCCCGAAAGGATTTTCTTAGGGGAAATCATGTGTATTGTGTAATCTTGTGTGTATTCCATTCCTCTCTTTTTTTATCTTAAATATGTTGTTAATATTGTTTCTTTCATATTATTTTATGAGATCTATTTTCTCTTCAAAATCATTATTTTTCTATGCAAGCATCTTCTTCATCAAAATGAACCATATTTGATCTCTTGCTTCCACTTCCTTGTGGAAATTTATTCTTCAAAGGTAACTAGAATACCTTGACCATTAACATTGTTTTCTCTAGCAATAGGCATATACTAAAATGTAGTCATAAATAGATAAAAGGAATAAAAAAAATTTAAACACAACTCTAATAACAATCTAATCCATAAATAAGGTGGATATCCCATTCTAATCTTCACCAACACACATCCTATACTCCTACCTCTATCTATGATTTGATATATGATTGTTTTAGACTACTTTAAATGTTAAAATAAAGATATGCAAGTTTTGTAAATTAAATGTACAACATATTGAACAAAAATAATATAAGATAATCCAAATCATAAGATGAAAACACTATATGACATGTAGAAACCCAATGTGGAAATACTCCAATGGTGAGGAAATTGTTCTCCACTTCCACTATGTAATTCAAAAATTATACGAATTTTTGCCAAACATGGCCTTCATGAGAATTTTTTTTATTACTACACTATTCTAAGCTTACACACAAGACTAATTTTCACTTCTTAGACACTTCATAGTAATCCAACATAACTAGAAAAACTATTCACATCTAGGAAACAATGAGATAATATGAATAAGGATCCAAACTTGTAAACTACAATGTGAATCCAACTCCAAAACTTCTCATGAAATTTTCTAAGGATCTATGTTTTTAAAAAATACTATTTATACCATTCCACCTTGGAACTCACAAAAGACTTTAGATGAAACTTTTCCAAGAAGAGTAAGCATTTGTAATTGCTCTTGTACCCATGTTTTTATTGGTGGCAAAACTATTTCTTTAAGCAGACCTATAGTTTCAAAACTACTAGGGCAATTTCACTATTGCCCCCAAATATACATCTAGTTACACAACCACCACTATATACACTAGAAATTATGAAAATACCACCTAAATTTATTGGTGTTGTCATAATCTTTGAAGAAACCCTCATATTCAAACAATGCAAGCTACTTATTGTATCAACACAAGAATGTTTGTACCATTTAACCACTAATTTGTCACAACAACTTAATTGAATAGTTAAATTTAAATGAAAAAGCTTGAATAAGTATATTATATAGTGTTTTACATACATGACTTATATAATTGAGTATCTTGGAATGTTATAATAAATGTCTAGTAAACTAAATCCATATTTTGGATCAATAGTTATCATTTTTGTTTAGAAAAATGTCAAGGGAAATTTACTAACTACTATTGTGGCTATTTGATAACGGCTCCATGAAATGCCTTATGATAAAAAAAATTTAAGACTTGATTCACTTTGCATCCACTCTGCAGTGAACAAAACCATTTTAAACAAAATTTTGTGTTGAGCTAAATAACATGATTGATAAGTTTGGATCCCCTATTTTGTTTCTCATGTTGAGTTTTATTGACACCGAATGGCTTGATTTGCATAATGCAATGCCTTCCAAACCACTGAATATGCATGCCAATATTATCATTAGATAATATGAAATATTATATTCAATCCACATCATACAACACTTTATATGAATAATTTATTTACAAAATTTTGTGAGGAAGTACTAGAAAAGCATTAAGAAGCACAAGACTATTGGTATATGTATGCAATAAGTTGTTCTATTTCGCCTTTCATTTTTGCAAAAAGAGTTTCTTCTATTGAATCTCATATAAATAGATATTATTATTATGTTTAAATTGAAACATAGAGGCTCTACGCATATTCAAGGATTTTTTTGGCTAAAAAATGTTTCTAATATTGATACATTAGATTAGGAAGATCAAAATGCAGTTGCAAATCTAAAATCCTTCCTTGAAAAATATATTTTGACTTGGAATTCATGTGATAGCTTTCATAGAAATCAAATGGTTCATCAATATACTCTTGATGATCCATGTTTGTTAAATGCAACTGACATGCTTTAAAGCAGTCATTTTCTTGACAATGAAGGCATAATAAGTGCATAGATAAAACATGCTTAAAACAAGGAACAACTCTTTAATGTCAGTATAAATCACCTTGGGAATTGCATCAAGAACATTTCATAGTCATTTAAAATAATGTAACCAAAAAATACAATCCTTCTCATAATGATGATGGATTGAATACTCAAAATCCAATGATGTTTTCCATTTGGAGAGAAAATGTCTATCTCTAATGTATTATTTCATGTGAAGATGTATTGAAATATATTGGATACTATAATCTAAAATTAGAGAACTGATTTGAAATCTATCACCATATGCTAACAATAAATTTAGAGAACACAAGCTCACATTCAAACCATATTGAAATCCATTTATGAAACTTTTAATAGACAATATTCTTGTCATGATATCAATGCATAAAAAAATATTATTTTTCAAAATCTCCCACTTTTAATTGACAACATTCTTGAACTGATTATGTCTATATGATTCTTTTATTCAAGGACATTTGAAGATTACATTGCTCTATGGCTCTGTGACACTTATTTTCATTACATGTATGATTTGGACATGTGCCCATGTCCTTGTGTGTGCCTTCTTGATTGTGTATGTAGACATTTTAACATGTCCCTCTATGTGGCTCTAAGCCAACTTGCTTGTTTATTGCATATGTGGACATTTGAGCATGTCCTTTCATGTCTTGCTTTCTCATATTTAGTGGCATGTGCCCATGTCCATTGTAATGTGACCCCTTGGCCTAATTTGTGTGCCTCATGTGTGTTTAATGTATGCCTTATTATATGAAACATGGACATAACACTTGTCTCTTTCTTGTTACACATGCTAGTTTTAAATACCATGAGGGACCTCATGCATCTCCCCTTCCTACTTGGGTGTTGTGATGGACATCGTTCCCCATCCTAATAGGTATCTAATCAATTCTTTAGTTTATATACATTGTTATATATATCTTGACAGCCTTAAGAATGCTATATCTAACATGCATCACACATTAAAAACTTATGCTCAGATTAGCTTACATTCTGATGTTGTGTATGCACATCATATTGGTTTATTGTGAAAATATCATATATGCTCTGACTAACACACATTTTGTAGAGCTTTATATTTTAAGGATAGTTATTTCAAAGGTTCAACAACTCCCCTCAAAAGAGGAGGCATTCATACGGGTTTGTCATAGAGATCAGGCTATTTGAATGCATTAAGAGTATAGTTTTCAACAAATAGATTTAGTAACACAAAAATCACATTTAAAAAAACACAGTGAGAAATAGTGACACAGAGATTACTTTTAGCTACACAAAAATCAAAATATTTGGACATTAGCACCCAAATCAAGACACTAATGCCACATGACACTATTGTCCAAGATATGGTGCTACTGTCCAGTAACCTCAATTTCAAAAAATTCTAGATTTACCAAAAAATTATAGTAATTACATTCCACATTTTCATTGGTTCAGTTATAGATTACTAGTTTTGACTCAGTTTAGCTCCAATTCATACTAGTTTGCTCAGATTGGGGGCATCAATGGCATGGTCATTTCTATTTCAATTTAGATGCTCAGATAAAAATTATTATAACTCATTCCATAATCCATATAATCATATATCATTTTTGGGGGCATGTGTGTGGCACATTATTTTCGTATGCTCACTTATACACTAGTTATTCAAATGGAATGTATAACTCCATGTCATTCTCTACATTTTACACATTAGACACCATGTTCTAGGTTACACACTAGATTCATGCTTTACTCCATCTATTATGGTTGGCATTCCCAAGTGGTCCAAAGCTGCTTAGTATTCTTGAGTGGCCATAGAGCTAACATACATAGTTACACATCTCCTATTACATTGTATAATTTTAGTTTCATATGAATCTATTACACATGAGTAGGAAATGATGGAGTCATAGTCTACATGAGTTCTTGAGCCACCTACATAAGAGGGTTGGACACACCATTAGTCCAATCTAAGTTATTCATAGGTCATGATCCACCAAGCAAGGGTGGGAAATGATGGAGTCAAAAATAGATCAAGTTCTTGAGCCACCCACACATGGGGATTGAGCAAGCCAATAGCTCAGTCTAAGTTATTCACTGATTGATCACTATCCACATGCACACACATAGGTTGTCACTAGATTTATGCATTGGTTCACATACCCAGTGAGGTGTATTTGTTCTTTTCCTCTCTCTTGTCTTTTTACTCAATTTTTTATTTGCTTTTGATATCTCTTAAGTAAGGACTGATCCATCCACATTTCATTTGTAGGATATGCAATGGAGCATGATTCACATACTCAAATCTAGATTCACAGAATTCAACTATTAGGTAAGTCTAGATATGTTTTTATTTTTTTCTTTTATCCTAGTCATTTCATTTTGTTGCATTTCTAGAATAAGGGGGGGAAATGTAATCACCTAAAAATGACACTTGAGTGCTAAGAGTATTACTTGAGACCACCCATCCCTTGCTTATCCCTGGACCTATCTTAGGGTGTATTTTAACATGTATCTAGCCTTTATGTGGGCCACATGCATACCTAAACATCCCTAAAGTAGTCCCAAACCTTCACTTTGAGATCTTGGCCTTAGTGTCTCAGGTTCTGCCACTTGGACACTAGTGCCATTAAAGGGACAGTAGTGTCCCATGGCGCTAGTGTCCCAGTTTTGGTGTTATTGTCCTTTTCCCTCATTTTGCTACCAATGAATATATTTTCAAATAAGCAACCCCTTAGGGTCAGCCTAAACCTCTTTTAAGACCCACACAAGCACTAGAACAATATATATACATGGATTTTATCCCTCTAACCAATAGATGGAAATCAAATGCAAATTACACAAACAAACTCAAAACAAGTTGTGCACAATCAAGGTTATCAATCCTTATTTTTTCCTACTTCTGCATACAACCATCTACATCATTCCAAAGCTTAGATTGCTTAGATTTTAGTCTCAAACACATTCAAATCACTCAAGCCATCATTCATATTAGCTTCCCTTGCACTATCACTTAGGTGGGGAGAACTACATCAGGCTTGATCCCTCTTTAGAGTATTGGTATGTAGGCAACTCTCATCATAATGGGGTGTTAAGGATGTCCATCCTACCCCACTAAAAACACACTTTACCACTTGTACCAACTAGATGTCCTAGCAACATGGAGGTTTAGGGTTTGCATATAAAATCAGTCATAACAGGTCATCTATAGAGATCCAAAACTCATGCACACAAAAAAAGGCTTGGAAGACCTAGAGACAAGTGCACCTAGAAGTTTAGAACAATTATGCATTGAGGACACTAGCACCAAAATAGGAACACTAGCACCACATGGCGCTATTGTCCAATTAGGGTGCTTATATCCAAGAAGGGTTTTGACACCTATATCCTATTTATAACACTTAGATCAACCTCTGTCTTAGTTTTTAGCCTCCATATATCTCATTTCAGTCATTTTTTAGCTAAGTACTTGTTTACATTATTTATTACTATTTTTAAAAAGGTCAAACTAAGCCAATTTTGTTACAAATCAATAGTTGTATTTATTACATATTTTTACCCTGATTTAATATACTCATACCTTTAAAAACCTAAGATTTACATTTAATAAGTCCAAAAAAGTTAAAACATTTGGTGAACCTGACTTAACTTTGAGCACATTATTTCAAAACCCTAGTGCACCATTAGAGTTTCCCTTCTTATTTATAAAATATACTTAGTTTTCAGTTTGCAACCATTTATAGAAAAAATCACATGTATGTCACTCTTCTCATGGATCATGTCAGAGTTTATCTTATTTTACACATTGGTCCACTCTCTTTTGAGTCCCCTTATTATGAGGATCATTGTTGCATGGCTCACTTTGAGTTACCTCTGATTACTACTCGATGACAGAGAGCTTAGATGACTCATTTTGTTTTGCCTCCACCTAGACCAATTGGTTTTCATTCACATCCCACCTCTATTACTTGCCCTTGTAAAATAGTATATCCTATGGTTTGATCTATTACTAGATGTAACATGATGCCTCCTTAGCATGTATAGAAACAACGTAATCCCACCATCCCTCCTCATCCCCAGCACACTACAATGGGACCTAGAGATTAGCACAGAGCATTTGATATTGTGGCTCAATTGAGAAACTCACTAGAT
Source organism: Torreya grandis (assembly GCA_037957365.1). Taxonomy (NCBI): domain Eukaryota; kingdom Viridiplantae; phylum Streptophyta; class Pinopsida; order Cupressales; family Taxaceae; genus Torreya; species Torreya grandis. The sequence goes on from JARHVA010007168.1 coordinate 402,849, forward strand.
AAGATCTCCATATTAGAATTACTTCAACAAGCAACTATTTTCAAAGATATTCTTTTTCAAACACTCAATCATACATATTTTCCTCGTGACATAGAGCCAGCTTAATTTGCATCTATCATGAACACTATCAAGGGCATTGAGGATGTTATATATTTTTCCAATGAATATTTGCCATTACAATCATTTATTGATCATAATTTACTGCTCTTAATTCAAGCACAAGTCAATACCACCATTATTAAATGAGTTTTAATTGATAGTGATTCAGGACTTAAAATGCAACCTCATGTTAATACATACTATGGGGGTTGATATAGCATCTATTCAAAAGACATAAGAATACCATAGGTTTTTATGGCATTCCTAGACAAACATTGCATTTTATTACATTAGATATTATGATTGGGCCAAAAACCCTACCTACACAATTTTAGGTGATGCCTAATCATTTACACTACAACCTATTACTTGGGAGACCTTGGATACATGATATGCAGGTTGTACCCTCTAACTTACATAGATGCATTAAATTTTTACATGATGGATACTTATGCACTTATCCAATAGATAATCAACCATTCAGATATTGCAAAGTGACTAAGCTTGCCACATCGAATACATCTTCAGATGGGACACCTTGTGTTTTTATAGAGTCCCCAACTCACAAGATTTTGATTGAGCATATGCATACATATGAGGTTGGGGAATCTAGCATCACTATTCCTACACCTTTTCCAGATCCTCCTACAACATAATTACCTTCACCCATGATGGATGAGGACCCTCCCACAATACAATTATCTCCATCTAGAGCAGATGTTGGGATTCTCACAACACAATTACCATTACTTGTTAACTTAGAATAAGAATGCATCAGTAACTATAATACATATTCCCAGGCCACCACAGAGGATAATCCAACACCCATTGACATTAATGACTATTTATGTGGATTGAGTTTCACACCAGTGGTCCCTAGAGAGTATAGAGATGATTCTAAGACACTCATGCCTTTTTCTACACTGATAGCACCACCAGTTCATAGTCTTATAGCTATAGGCTCACCTACTCAGATATAGTTAGAGGCAAATCCCTTCATTCACTCCGTACGTATGGTTACATCTATGGATATGGATCCATTTATATAAATTTAGGTAGGTAGTTCATAGGGTAGACCATACAAGATTCTACAGATATTACTTGACAGAGGATTGATGGCATTACCCATAGTTTGTTATAGATCCATCAGCAGATTGTCATAGTAGTAAGGTCAACCCTTCTATCATTTCCATAGGCTTATAGGTCATGATATATATACATGCTCAGCATTACAACATAATTTGAATAAGTTTAAGGATCAGAGCACTATTCATATTATACATCCACCACCTCACCATGATAGAATTTTCATCGACACATATACTCACAAAATGATCCATTGACTATCTAGATTTTTTTTAAGCATAGATAAATCCCTCATGTTGCTATAGATGATAATTATAATCCTAATACTTACACTTTGGAATTTTTACAACACAGGATATTAGGAGAATGAGCTAGAACATGCCATACATTGTTAGGATTCCATAGGACATATCACACTACCAATTCCATGTGGCCCCAAGGTGGCCAACACATTATTATTTATCATGAGCATTGGCACTCATATACATGTTACACTTGGTAGTACATGGTTATAAGAGATGGATGCCACAGTTGATCAATCATATAGATGTTTGTCATTCAATCATGAGGGACACATGGTCTGCACTCTACATGATGGCACAGATGATAACCATAGGTTTCATATAGATATTCCATGATCTAATGTAGTTTACCTGGGGACCACATGGGAACCATCTTACATAGTAGAGTAGCATGCTATTCAAATGCACAAAATTTAGAGTAATGTTATGGATAAGGCTACACCGATACATAAAACATGGTATGAGGATCATGATGATGAGGACTTATTTGAATTTGGATATATCTAGTATTCGACATTGGATGATCTAGGTAATAATTTAGGTGACGGGTCTACCCCAATTGATGATGAAACTTCTAGAAGCCATAAATTTTGCACAGTAGCTCTAATTGACTCACCGTTTGAACTATTGGAAAGTTAAGAATGAGGAGAATGTGGTGATATGGCATTGATATTTTCTTGATGGATTTTTACCCTTAAAACCCAATGGAAGTGCCCCAAATTTCAATTTTAGTAGTGCAGTCTAAAAATAGTAAGTTTCTAAAAATAGAAATTCCTCAAATTTTGTATTATTATAAATCATAAAAGTCAAACCAATTCATATCCCTCAAGATTGGTGACCTTTCACATCCTCCCCCACCTTCAAAACATGTATAAATGAAGATGTAACCTTAAATGAAAATCAGACATCTCTACTCAGAGATAAGCATATGTTTGGGTTTGTAAATTTGATCAATAAAATTATTTGAATTGTCTTGTTCTTGTTTCTTGAATTATCTTTCAACCAAAGATTTTGAGTTTTGGATCAGTGGTATTAGATCAATTTGTCTTTAGAGTGTATGATCCTGAGGATGAAGTCAGATTACAGGAAACATGGGTGGAAAATAGAACCAGCAGACTATCCACCTATTCGCTCCAAATGAATTCAAAAGGTGGAAAACACTGAGACATCCGATCCTTTCAAGGAAATGGTGAATGAATCCCTCCAAAAATATCAAGTGTAGATGCTACAACAATTCACTCGATTTTTCCAACAAATCTTGATGGGAAATTTTGGCTCCTCATTCACACCCCCACATATTTTCAATGCCCCAACACCCTTCAAGGTTCAGGTTAATTTTATATCCCTACATTTGAAGGCAAAATCAATGTTGATGCAGTAGAAAATTGGTTGGATCAATTTTCATCTTATTTTTTTGTAAATAAATTCACTAATAAAGAGAAGATCACTTTTTCTCTTTTAAAAGCATCATTGCCTATCAAAAATTGGTGGGAAGTGTACAAAATAAATTCAGTGCAGATGATATTGGCCTTGAGACGGAACCTACCAAGGATGATTTCATAGAAGTTGTAAAGGAATAATACTACCCCATTAGAGCATATGACGATTTGTATATAGAGTGGCAACAACTTCACCAAGGTAAGGAATAGTCTATTCAAGATTACACTGACATTTTTCATTCTCTATCTGTGAGATTGGGTATCCAAGAAAGTGAGAAACATAAGGTTCTCAAATATCATGGTAGACTACAATGGTACATACGGGGAGAAATGGAACTCTTCAATTTGGAGACCCTTGGTGAAGCGTACAAGTTTGTAGTGAAGATTGAGTAGAAGCATAGAAGAATGAGTATGAAGAGTCAGGCTTCAAAATGGAAAAGTGACAAAGAAGGTAAAACATGAGGCCAAAATTGAAAACAAAAGGAAGGAAAGATTGGAAAGTGGTGTGATTATCACAAATCTAGAACTCACTCTAAAGAAGAATGTCGAGCCATCAAGTCCTTGCTTTTTGAGGCACAATCCTCAACATCCACTGCTCTGCCCCATACAGTTGAAGAGGTTGAAGAAAAGATTATAGATGTTGAGCCCGAAGCCATTGTTGCTTCATCACAGACCTATGAGGAGAGGCTAGATGACAAGGAAAGGTTGTTTCACTCTAAGTTAAGGGTGAAAGGTAAGCCTCTGCATTTCATTCTTGATAGTGGAAGTCAAAAGAATTTAATCTCTGCTAATGTTGTGAAAAGCCTAAATCTGTACATGAAGCCTCACACAAAGCCATACAGTATTGGATGGTTGAGTCCAGGGAGAAACCTCTGTGTCACCCACCAATGTCTTCTCTCATATACAATAAAACATTTCCAAGATGAGGTCTTATGTGATGTAGTCAATATAGATGTTTGTGATGTACTCTTTGGTCAGCCATTCATGTATGATCAACATGGCAACTATGAATCAAGAACTCAAAGGATTACTCTCACTCTTGGAACACAGTGCTACAGGGTACTAGAGATACCACCTTCTACATCTGTCTCTTTGATTAGTGCCAAGAAATTTGTTCTCATGGTGGTCAAGCCACAAGAATCTAAAAGGGCCGATGTTGCAGCCTTGACTACATAAACAACACAACAATAGAAGAAAATAGATGCCAAGCTAAATAATTTCATGGCCTTCCATCCACAGATTGATGGTTAGATAGAAATGGTGAAAAATCAAGCCCTGCACAGTTCCATAAATCATAATCCATTCCAAGTTTGCATTGGGAATCAAATCAAAGTAAAAATGCCACACTTGATGACAAATCTTGATGTAATGAGGACCATTGCTTCTCAAGGATGGAGGAATGATCTGGACAACAATTTAGATGACAATTTAGGTGACAGGTCTACCCCAATTGATTATGGAACTTTTGGGAGCCATAAATTTTGCACCATAGCTCCAATTGACTCACTGTTTGAACCATTAGACATCTAAGAACAAGGAGAACATGGTGAGATGGCATTGAGCTATGATCAATGAATTTTGACCCTTAAAACCCCAATGGAAGTGCCCCAAATTTAAATTTTAGTAGTGTAGTCTAAAAATATTAAGTTTCTATAAATAGTAATTCCTCAAATTATGTATTGTTGTAAATCATGGAAGTTGAACCAATTCATCTCCCTTGAGATTAGTGACCTTCCACATCCTCCCCCCACCTTCAAAACATGTATAAATGAAGATGTAACCTAAAAAATAAATTAGACATCTCTTCTCAGAGATAAGCATATGTTTGGGTCTACAAATTTGGTCAATAAAACATCTCTTCTCAGAGATAGCATTATTTGAATTATCTTGTTCTTGTTTCTTGAATTGTCTTTCAACCAAAGCTTTTGAGTTTTGGATCATTGGATGAGATCCCACCTGATCCACCATTTGATTATCCACATCCCATACATGTGCTCTTGGGTCTATAGAGACATTACACTTCAATCAAACACTATCTCTTTTATTTCTAACATTTACTTGTATGTACTTTACTTATTTATCACTCCTTGTATATAGTTTCATTTTCATGTTGCTTATACATATCATATATCCAAGAAAATACAAAAACAATATTATATGTCAAAACACAAAAACATTCCAATATGTGTTCAAAAATACAAATTTTAGATTTTATGCATTGACATGATTACACTTCTTATGTTTTATAGACACTGCATATGTTATCTATATTAGTATAGTTGGTTTTTAATCATACATACATGTTTCACTTGTTCTCATCAAGTGTTTTCATATTGCTATAGGACTTGGGTCCACTACATAGATCTAGATTTGATATTATCTACCCATTGGGGGTATATACATAGATACATGTGTTCCTCATTTGATATATTCACCCATTTTGGGACATCCTATACATATTTTTGATTGCCATTTTATATCTTTCTAAACTCTACATCACAAATTTAGCATTGTTATGTATTGGTATTGATCACCTACACCTATTCAGATTCATTACTGACTACTACTACTCTAGACTCAGCGTATGTACATCTTAGCTCGTATACATATTTGTACCACATGTTCATGCATACTTTCATTTCTAAATTTCCTAGTTTAGAATTGATTGTGACTCTATGCTTATTCTATTTGAGGGAATTTGAATTTTTTAATTTCTCTATGGCTCTATGCCACTTATTTTCATTATATGTATGATTTGGACATGTGCCCATATCCTTTTGTGTGCCAGACATTTGAGCATGTCCTTTTATGTGGCTCTAAGCCAACTTGTTTGTTTTTTATGTATGTGAACATTTGAACATGTTCTTATATATCTTGTTTTCTCATATTTAGTGACATGTGCCCATGTCCCTTGTATTGTGACCCCTTGGCCTACTTTGTGTGCCTCATGTGTGGTGTATGTATGTTTTATTGTATGTGTCATGTCCATGACACTTGCATCTTACTTGTTACACACTCTATTTTTATATGCCATGAGGGACCTCATGCATCTCCCCTTCGTACTTGGGTGCCATGATGGACATCATGCCCCATCCCCCTAGGTAGCTACTTAGATTTGTTGTTCATATATATTATTATATCTATCTTGATAGTCTTGAAAATGTTATATCTAACATACATCGCACATTAGAAACTTATGTTCATATCAGCTTACATTCCAATGTTATGTATGCACATTACAACCATCTACAATGTTCCTCAGCTCAAATTACTTAGGTTTTCATTCTCAAGCACATTCAAAGCATTCAAGATAGCATTCATACTAGCTTCACTTTCACTTACACCAACACTTAGGTGGGGATAAATACATCAAAATTGATCCCTCTTCAGACTATTGTTATTTAGGTAACTCTCATCACAATAGGGTGTTGAATATGTCCATCATACCCTAATTAAAAACACACTTTACTACTTGTACCAATTGGATGCCCTAACAACATGGAGGTTTAGGGTTTATATATAAAATTATTCATAACATATCATCTACAGAGATCCATAATTTGTGCACACAGGAACAGGGTTAGCAGACCCATACACAAGTACACCTAGAAGCTCAAAACAATTCTACACAGATGACACTAATGCCAGAATAGGGACACTATCACCAATTGGCATTATTGTCCAGAAAGGGTTTCGACACTTGGATCCCATTTATGACACTCAAATCAGCTTTTAACTCAATTTGCAACCTCCAAATCTTTCATTTCAATCAAGTTCTAGCTATGTACTTGTTTACATTATTTATTTTTATTTTTAGAAAGGTCAAAGTAAGTAAATTCTATTACAAATCAATGGTTGTATTTATTGAATATTTCTACCCATATTTACTATACTCAGAGCTTTAGCAACCTAGGGTTTTAACTTTTTAGGACAAATCCTATAAAGTTAAAACACCTTCCAATAGTACAAATGGATATTGCAAGATGTCTTCCCACAACACAAAAATGATCCATTTGGTGCAAGATCTAGTATTCTCATTGGTGAATTGGGTCAGTACCCTCTAGTACATAATATACTAATGTATGATAAAACATCATATGGTTCAACCCTTTGGCAAACCTTCAACATTATTATTGCATTGTATATAATTTTACATCAAAAAGGCTCTAACCTAAGGCAAGGAACTTTATGGAATTTAATATTATATATGCAAAATGTTAACTTGAAATTTGAAGAATCAAAAATATTTTCGTCCAAACCAAAAGTTTAAGAATTTAAATTATTGTCATCTCGAACAAATCAATAGTTAACAAGTAAATGTCAAAATCATTAAATATGTTAATTTCCTATAACAACATAGAGCCTACCAAGAAAAATAACTTTGGAGACCTTAAGCATCACCAATTAGAAACCAAAATTCTTCTGTAAAAAAGATGACAAATTATGCTTCAACTATTTTTTGGGTCAAGTTTGACTTGGTCAATGGTGCTCTTAGAAAAAAATAGACTATAATTTATAAAACTAGAACCAAACCTTTTTAATTTCCAATGTTTATTATTGTACGTATGATAATATATATAGGTGTATCATTGGATGCAAATAATCTTTAATATTTTTTGATCTCTTCCATAACTCAAGGCACCCTTAAACGTCTTCCATTAAAAATTAACCTAAACTTTGAGAATACATAAGTCACATGGACTAACATTTCAAAAATAAATAATTAATATTGATACAATTAAATGTCAAGGCCTATCTTTATTGTAATGTCAATAGAGTGATCCTTGCAAAACCTTCATATTTCACCTCCTTTCTCTTTTGACCGATATGTAAGAATACAAGATGAAACTTACATCCACATCATCAAAAAATGATTACATTCCATATCAAAACCCCCTCTTCATTAAACTATTCTTCATTTTTTCAATAGAGCCATCCTTGAAAATATGATTATTTTACCTCTTTTCTCTTCTAACCAATATGCGAAAATACAAGATGAAACTTACAACCACATCATCCAAAAAAAATTACAACAATCCATATTAAAACTCCCTCTTTTGTTAAACTATTCTTCATTTCTCTTGTTGGCCCATAATCTAAGTAGGGATTCCACTCTTTTAAGTCTCATCAATACAGATCCTATTTCACCTAGATTAACAACAATAGGTTATATGACTATTCTAGGATATTAACCTTGAAAATATAGAGATAAACAATCATTAAAAGTGAAATGTACCATCCATTGCACATAAACATTAAGCATATGAATAAGCAAATCACAAAATAAACATGAGAATTATCCTAGAGAAATCTAATATAGAAAAACCTCTAGTGGGTGAGGTAATTGAACTCCTCTTCCACTATGTAATGTAAGAAATAGACAAGGTACTATCAAACATGACCTTCATGGATAGAATGTGCACTACCACTCTATCTAAAACTCATACATGGATGTTATGCACTTATCTAACACTTTACACAACTTAAGAAATCATCTAAAATTAAGCAACAATGAAATAACAAGAAAAAATAATTAACCTCGATGTGATAATTTAACTTCCATCCTTCTCACTGTGTTTTTTGATGTTTACTACCTTCTCCAAACTTATATTAATGTTCTCTCAACCTTTGAACCTACCAAGACATTGAATCGAACAAGCAAATTAAAGAAAAACATTTGTCACATTTTTAATTTATGTGGCATCGAGGTGCTACAACTGAGTCTAGAGTTTTACAATACAACTATGGAGATTAACCGTTCATCTCAAGATTAACATCAGCATCGAAGTTCTCTTTCCATAGACCATAACTTTTGCATATGACCTTAAAATCACATATTTTTTTAACTAACATAATTTTTAGAGATGAATTTAAATATATAATCAAAATACACTTGAACTAAATATATGCGCTGAGACACCCCTTGTGATGCCAACCACATATTGTTTTTCCTCGAACAATAAAAACTAGTTCCTTTCCTTCAATTTCAAGAGCTTGCAACTTATCTACTCATCACCATGAAAATATTTGGATCATCTTCCCCCTAATTTTCCAAAGCAGCATATTCAATCTGATTAATTTTGAGTGTGATGTGTTTTAAAAAAATATCTTACGAACATGAGTTACTCTTCATCCCGATTTGCCAAATAAGCATATCCAGTCCGGTTTACTTTAATGAGTATAATGTCTTAAAAAAATGTCTTACAAACATGAATTACTCTAATTGAACATAGTGAAAATATATAATACACATCTAAATTTAGATCATTTACTCTATTGCCATTTGCATTACCAAAGAAGCATATGCAAGTTACTCTATCGACATTTGCATTACTAAAGAAATATATTCTATTGCATTACCGAACAAATATATCTGCTTTTATTTTTTAATGTGATGTGTCTTACTAAAATATTTTATGAACATGAGTTACCTCTAATTAAACATAGATTGCATTATCTTTTTTAAGTGTAATGTCTTAAAAAAAGGTCTTACAAATATGAGTTACTTTTAATATAAAATAATAAAAATATAATTAAACATAGATTGCATTATCTTTTTTAAGTGTAATTTCTTAAAAAAAAAGTCTTACTAATATGAGTTACCTTTAATATAAAATAATAAAAATATATAACTAGACAATGAAATATATAATGAACATGCATTATTTTAATTAAGATGTTCTAATTAAATTTAGTGAAAATTTATGATGCATTATAATTCAAATTTCGATCACTTCCTATCGATAATTCAAGTTCCCTCTAATTAGAGGTAATGAAAATATATAAAAATCAGTTTTGTAATTGAACATGGTGAAAATATATAACTCATTGAATTATTCCATTTAAATATAATGAAAATATATAACTCAAACATATTGAAAATATATAACTTGTTAATTTATTTTAATTAAACTAATAAAAATATATATTTTATTGAATTAATCTAATTAGACACAAAAAATATATATCATTTATTGAGTTTCTAATTAAATACAAATAATTTTAATTAAACATAGTCAAAATATATAAGTCATGGAGTTATTATAATTAAATATAATGATTCTAATTAGACATAACAAAAATATATCTAAGACATAGTAAAAATATATAATTTGTCAAGTTATTATAATTACACAATGATTTTAATTACAAATAGTAAAAAATATTTCATTAAATGATTTTAATTAGAAATAATAAAAATATATCTCATTAAATGATTCTAATTGAACATAATGAAAATATATAACTTATTAAGTTATTCTAATTAAACTCAGTAAAAATATATAATGCATTATAATTGGAATTTGTTTCACCTCTCCTATAGACAATCCAAATTTAAATCACTTCCCTTACTTATAATTACATTACACATCTATCTAACCTTAAAATTACACCTTACCCTATTTACACTATACCTTGCTCTATCAACAATTAGATTACAACTCCACCCAACAACTCATTGAATTATCTTAATTAAACATAGTAAAAATATATAATTTATTAAATTATTTTAATTAAACATAATAAAAATATATAATACATAGTTGGTTAAGATTTTTAGGTTCTTCCAATATAAATTCCGAGGTCAATTCTCACTACCCGAATCTTCAAAGTTGTTTGGTGCGTGTAAACCCTATCGACAACTCCTAAAAATTTAGTCTTACCTCTGCTCGCCCCACTAAAATTTGCTAAATAGAGTCACAATGTCCCAATTGAAATCGAAAATACTTTTAGATTATATATATATATATATATATATATATATATATATATATATATATATATATATATATATATATCGCATATTTACCTCACCTCTCCTATCGAAAATCCAAATTTAGATCACTTCCCTTATTGATAATTACAATGAACCTCCACCTAACATTAACATTACAACTTATCATATCTACACTACACCTTGCCCTATCGACAATTACATTAAAACTACACCTTACATTATCTACACTACACCAAATCGACAATTACATTACACCTCCACTTAACATTTACACTACACCTTACCCTATTTAACAACACTTTACCCTACCTATAATTACATTACACTTCCATCCAATAATTACAATATACCTTCACCTATCTAGACTACACCTTATTTTATCGATAATTACATTACACCTCCACCCAACATTTACACTTTACCTTACCCTATCTAAACTAACCTTGCCTTCTGATCATCCAAATTTGGAACATCTTTCCTGCCCTATCTAGATTTCCATTACACCTCGACCCGACGTTTGCACTATTCTGCTCACAACTGAAGGGCCCCTCACACGTGCCGACTATTCAAGTCGGCAAGCAAATGTGGTAAAAAGTCGCCGCAATAGCAATTTGACTCCCGCATTGAAATGTGGCAAAAAGTTGCCGCGGGCTCCATGACAGCTTCCCTTTAAATAGAAATTACCGTGATAGATAATATTCAGTAAGACTTCATTCCCAATTGTGGGAAAGTCTTTCTTACATGGCATAATGATAAATTGATAATTGATCAAGGGCTCACTGATTTTCAATACGGCACTGCAATGAAAAGTCTTTTCTATTCTCAAAGGCAATATTTACAATCCCAGTCCCACCCTGCATGATTACAATTCATAAAATTCAATCCACCCTATTGACTTTTATTGGTATATGGCTTGAAAATTACGTGAAAGATAGAGATTGATTTCTCAGTGTTGCTTGCTTGACAGTCGCTGCTTTTGGCAGAATTCAAACAAGCTCCCATCATACACGCCTCTCACTGCTTCCTTGGCCAGAAAACCCTGCTCATCTTTTGCAAGAACATAGAGTAATACCCACTCTGCCTTGGCTGCAACCCTGCACATCCCTAAATCATATTAACCTGACAACTGCAACAGAAAAAAGAAAAAAAACAGTATGCCCAACTGCCAAGAGTACCCAAAAAAAAAACATCCGAATAATTAAATTGGGCACAGCTTGGATGATTCCACTAATACTCAGTCTTCATATATCACTCTGCTGTAATTGAATTATAACATTGTATACCAAAAAAAATCCCATACCATCCAAAAGGGTCGTTTGCATTTCTATTGCCCTCTGTCATGGCCCATAATTCTGAGAAAGTGAGCCTATCTGAATAGGTGCGTGCATATTTGGTAAAGATTTCCTCAAATTTGGAAGGAGCGAACCTGCACTTTCATTCCATAACAAATTAACTAATCTTTAAACAATGTTTGTTTAGAAATAACTTTTAACAATATTTGTTTAGAAATAAGGCGAAGAAATATTTTGTACACCAAATAAATTTTCAATAATGTTTATTTAAAAATAAATCTAAATAAATTAAAGAAACATTCTATACTCCTAATTTCCAATAATATTTATTTAAACATAAACCAAAATAAATCCAAAAAAATATTTTATACACCTAATTTTCAACAATATTTATTTAAACATAAATTTAAAAAAACATTCTATATATCTAATCCCAACAATGTTTAAATAAACATACACTGTAAACATTACTTTTAATTTTCAATAATATTTATTTAAATATAAATCCAAAATAATATTCTATACACTTAATTTTTAACAATATTTATTTAAATATAAATTTTAAAAAAAACATTTTATACATTTAATCCTTAACAATATTTATTTAAATATAAATTTAAAAAAAAACATTTTATACATTTAATCCTTAACAATATTTATTTAAACATTTAAACCCCATAAAACATTCTATACACTTTAAATTAAATAATATTTATTTAAAAATAAATTAAAAAAAACATTTTATACACCTAATCTCTACCAATCTTTACCAATATTTATTTAAATATAAGTCCAAATAAACATTCTATACACCTTAAATCAAAGAAGCATTCTATACACGCAAACCTCAACAATATTTATTTTAAAAAAACAGACAAAATAATCTATACACCTAATCCTTGTAAAAAAAGAGTTTCAATTTATAAAAAAAAAAAAAAAAGAAGAGAAGAGAGAAAGAATCAGCCCAAACAAAATACTCACCTTCCTTCAGTGTCATACACCTCTGAATCACTTCCATGCTTTGATCGATGAATCCTGTCTATGTAGATTGGAAGGAAGGGCGAAGGAATCCATCCCTATATATGCATACACAGAGCAACATAGCTTAAACCGTATAATACATGCAAACCTCAATTCAGATCAATCAGGCATCTTATACATATATACTTACAGAAAGGGTGGAATAGCTCAAGGTCAAATTGATCAGAAAACCTCCCAGCAAGGACACTAAGATGTTAAACCCCACTGCACGAAAACCTGTAAATAGCCATGGAAACCAGTCAGATGCACAACAATTGGGTGTGAGAAATATACACAGAATTCAATACTGGATATGTGTGGTGTGATCTAACCTGCGTAAGTTTCCCATGGGTAAACAATTCCATCATTGTTACGGTCGAAAAATGCAACATGCTGCTGAAGAACACTCATATTGTTATGGTGGTGTCCAGGGGTTCCGCTTGTGTTTTCTGAATCCACAGCTACAAGCGCTCTGGGTAGAACTATCACAATATACAACAAATAAATGCTTAAAAAAAATAATTCTATCATATCAACACAGATCTTAGATCTTATATATTTAGACTTTGATTGCAATATGAACTTGTATGGTAGTAGCCCTTGATATAAATTTAAGAGAGAATGAATTTTTACATGGCTTTGGTAGTTGGTCATCTAGATTGGGATTGACCCTTCGTTCCACTGTAACTGGTGCTTTGGGAGCAGTTGTCTGCAGAGACTCATCTGTAGCCATGTTAATATGAAAAACCCTTCTTCGATTCTAGGTTTGTCTCTCTCACCATGAACGACGCAGAGAGTAATGAATCGAAGGCAGATATATTGAGCGCATTTTGCACAGAATAGACGTGCCGTGAAGGTACATCGTGCCAGGTGGGTGTGAAGAACATCGTGTTGGGTACACATGGAGGCTGAGTTTGAAGACAACGAAGGGAGAGCAGCATCTCACCCTCCACGACGCACTTTGCTGAATAAACATTCAGAATTGTTTTTAAAATTGTGCGGTTAATATGGAAGTCATGTCAGCCATCATCATTGTGTCACAGTAAAAGCTAGCAGATTACAGTACATGTGCCCGAAAATATGTGCATCTAACCTGGACTTTCGCCCATTCATAACCTCCTTTTAAATCAGAGAAAAAAAAGTCTTGGGGTTGGGTGGAGAGTAGCAACTTTACCATGCTATTCCACTCTCGAATCATAAAAGTTTCTATCATATGAGTTGTAGGAGCGAAAATTTTCGATCATATGAGTTGTAGGGGAAAAAAATATTATTTTTAAATTTGGAAAGGAAAAGTTTCGAGGCTGGATGGAGTAGCAATTTTATCTTGTTATTCCAAGATTGAATTATAATGATCTCATCATATGAGTTATTTTTAGAAGAAAAAATATTACTTTTAAATTATAAAAGGAAATTTAAGAAAAAATATTACTTTATTAAATTATAGAAGGAAAAGTTTCGACATTGAGTGGAGGAGCAGTAAATTTATTATGCTATTTCACATTCAAGTCATAAAGATTTCATCATGAGTAATATGAGGAAATAAAACACTCCTTTTAATTTAGAGAAGAAAAAGTTTTGGAGTTGGGTGGAGTAGCAACAACTTCATCATATTATTCCAGAGTGAGTTACAAAAGTTGACCTTGTGATAGTGGGTTTTTTAAAAAGAAATTAACCAAAAAAATTTGGGAAAAAAAATATGTTTTTTTTATTTCTTTCTGAATTGATATTAACCAAACAATTTTAAGTGGGTGCCTATATTACTATAAACAACAAAAAAATAGGAAAGAAAAAATGTAACAAAATAAAACAAGTCTAAAAAATACATATGTAATAGATATTTTATGTTTTTAGAGTTCATAAAAAAAAATTACAATTTTGTAGACCTATTATGTGGTTGTTTTTAGTAAAAAATAAGTATATAATATATTAATACTAGTCATTATCCCAAAAGTGCAAGTTACATCGTGAGAAATGTAAGTTTTTTGTTTTAGTAAAATGGGTTTTTGTAAAGCGATCACTCGAAACTAATGACCTCTAACCTCGTCACACCATATATGCACAAAACATTAAATAACAATAATTTGATATTTCTAGTGGAGGTGATAGTGGAAAATGAGGTTGTGTGTTCCTTCATATGGCAATGATTTGTACGGGAAGGAGACGTTTTGTTTCACAATAAGCTTGAACAATAGGGAAGGACAAGGCCATACAAAATATAAAAGCAGTGAAATATTTCAAGGTGAGTTGGGCAATGATGGTGGGGAGAAATGACAAGGTATTTCAGGGGATGGATTTGAAGAGGCTCAAGTAGATACATTTGCAAAGTTTAGTGACTTGTCATATTCATCAATGCAATCTTTAGCTTCCAGCGAACTATTTCAATTACCCAATAAATGATTGAAATAAGTGTCATCCTAATAAAAATAAGTGTCAAATATCCAACAACTTATCTAGAAATAGGGAGAATGCAGCACATGTCAATTTAGACAAGTCTAAAACCAATTAGATGAAAATTCTAACTGCTTAAATAAATATTGAAAACCTAATTAGGCAACTCTAAACCCAATTAGATGAGAAATGGAAAAGTTTTCTTCAATGAAAGACATCTTCTATATAATATAATTGATCGATACCTGATGCCATATGCAAATAGATATGGATACAAATATTTCTAAGCTTTTTCCATTCTCATTTTCAATAAGACTAACAATAGCGGTTGTATTCATAACAATAATTCTCACTTCTCTTTATTCAATGAAAAGAGGAAAGGTGTGATGTCAATTTTGGGTAGACTGCTAGACCTAGGTAAGAATCCCTAGTCCTTGCATACTCTCTCCAAGCACTATAGTAGTCTGTTATATCTCAAATTAGGCACCACCCCAACTATTATAGCTTCCTCTATGGAGGTTGTAACTTCCATATTGAAGAGTGTAGGTTACATCAAAATGGATGTGATTTTATGTGTTGGTAATGTGGAGTTTTGTAAAGTGAAAGAGTGTAAATCAGCAATGACCCAATCTCACCTTTTGTGCATGAAGCATTAAGCAACACTAATCTGATATCCATTTTCAATAATATTTTCAAAACATCTTTTTCTTAATTAGTGCTCCTTTAGATTTTATGTTTTTTTTAGTAGGGATAAATGAGATGCTTACAAAGATAGGTTATGATTATGGTTTCCTTTTCTTTTAGTGGTTCGAGTATGGTGTTTTTGTGTATTCTTATGCTTTAAGTAATTTATCCAAGTATCAATATTGGCAAGATGGATGAATAGAAGATAAAAAATAGACTTTGAAGCATCAATGTCTTGTCCCCACAACAACAGCATTGTATCACTAATTCAAGTTACACATAGGACATGCAGCGCTACTGCAATCAAATCAGTGCTCATGATGTTCTCGTCCACCCTTGACAATATAAAATGATTAAATAAAGATGTCGCCACCCTGCAAGTTGTAGACCCATTTGTATTGGGTGTAGGTCATGTAAATTCAATGGCTTCACTGAATCCAAATGTGGTGTATAATGTCACTAGAAATATCATATCGTTGCTTATCACCATCACCACCTAGCTTACCTTTAAATATTTCAACACTTACATGTCTTTTATGGTCTTTCCCTTCCTCACCACTTCGCCATTGCTCAAGTTCACGATGAATTGAAACCTCTCCTCCCCACATAGATCATTGCCATGTCATATGAAGGAACGTGAAACCTCATTTTATACCATCACCTCTACCAAAAATATAATATTATTGGTGCTTAACACTTTTAACAAAAAAATATCAGTCGAGATTAAAAATCATGTGTTTCAAATTATGAAAAAAGTCTATGAATTTATACTCTTTCGCTTTACAAAAAAAAAATACATCCCTTCTGACATAATTTGCACCTTTGGGGTTACTGCTATTATATATTATTATATAATAATAATATATATTATATATATTCATACATATATAATTATATTATATTATTACATAATAATTATATATATAGTAATATAATAATATAATAATTATATAGTATACATCAATATTATATATTATAAGATAGTTATTATATATATTACAATTATAGATATATAATTATAATATGTTATATTTATATTGATTATTAGAATACTAGTATTATATTATATTAAAGAGAATAGAAAATATATGTAATATTTTATTAATTTATATAATAATATTAATATTCATATATATTAATATTATTACATTTTATAATATATTAACGATATTTATATTATGTATTTATAATTAATAATCAATATTATATATAGTAGATATAGTATTATAATGTATTATTTCAAACATTACCACCTATCTTATCACATGCCATCCATTCCGTCTTACAGTCCACTTGGCAACATGGCACAAGGACTGTGTCTTGCATTGTCAATAAGTTTAATGTAATTTTCAATGACAAGTTTAAATGGAGAGTCCTCTGCATTTGCATTCTCTTTTTTGTTTCTGAAATCATTCATCTCTTTTCTACGAAGTCTTTTCACAGTTGGGTGGGTTTGTGTAGGGAAATTCCCATGGGCATTGAACAAATACTTAATTTTTTTGGTGTCTACATTAACTCTACTACAACATGCTTTCCCTATGGTTAGGTGAGTTTCTTATCCAACATATTGAGGATAAGGGAGTCAAACTTGTGACCATAGACATTTTCTTTTTGTAATCTCAGGTATCTCCATTACAATTTTAAGTGGTTTTCCTTTATTTCATTTTTATGTTTTGGCCAAAATACAAAAGGACATGGTGGACCTTAGAGGAGTGAGTAAATACCTATATAAACATATTTAAGATCCTTAAATGTTCATTTTTTGACCTTTAAATGAATTTTGTTAACATTTTGAACAATTAAAATCTTGAGATTTATGGCTTCTATTATCCATAATTATTAATATATCTAAACAAAGTGACACATATTTGTTTGTATCGATTTTGCTCACACAATTTTTTCAAAAAATCTCTTTTTCAAAAAATTATACATCATTAATTTAACAGCATTTGTTATTTTCTTATAATTGAGCTTAAAATAAATTCAATTTAATTAAAATTTGAAACTTACCAATATCCTTATCAATAGTCCATTTTATAAGATCATAGAATTTGTCTGAATGATACCTAATAATGTGTGTCATTATCTGAATAATTCCTAATAATGTGTGTCATTATCTGAATAATTCCAAAAAAATAAAGAAAATAGGGGGTATCTACGGCAATGTTACACATGGTAGAAATGAAAGGAATGTTAGACAAATTTTTGGATGTTAATCCGTGTATTTAATGTTAAGTATGGTTTAGATGAGAAATAGGCAGTGCGCTACTCATGAAAAGGCCTTCGATGTAACTAACCATTTCAAGGATGTTTTGTCGCTCGCAGGGATTTTTTGTGGGATGTATAACTGAAATAACTAATAAATTTATTTGTGAAAGAACTGATTTTCTTTGGAAAAAATTTTCTTCCTTGATTTTTCCTTTCAAGTAAGGGTTTCATTTTTTGGCTTGTAGGTCCTCTCGTTTTAAAATAAATTCTAAACTATTGATTTTGACATATTTAGTCATCAAGGCAAAATTTGATTTTTCCTTTCGAGTAAAGGTTTCGGTGCTTGGCTTATAGGTCCTCTCATCTTAAAATAAATTTTAAAATACTAATTTTGACAGATTTGGTCATCAAGCCAAAATTTGTTAACGGTTTTGTATTTGATTTTGCCTCCTAATCAAAATTTCTTGATCAGTGTCTTTAAAAGATTGAAAGTTTCAATTTCAATTATTCACAAAAATTTCAATTGCAATAAACTTTGAACTTAACCAACACTTACAAACTATGTGAAGTCCACACTCTCCACAAATCACAATACCCATACTAGAAAGTACTAAATATTAAAAAATATTGTGACAGTGATATAGTTAGAAATTGAGAAAATCCATTAGAGAATGGAAGAATAATAACTAAGTAGAAGAAAATGGTAATCTGTTTACCATCCTCAAATACATAAAGCACCCATAAGAAATTTCTCTTATTCATAAGTAAACTCGTTACAAGCTTATATGGATGTATAGTTTGGCTATATGTTTAGACTCTCAGTAAATTTCCCTTATGAGGCACCCTTCCTCTTAGTTTACCATTTGAATTCAAATTTTGGTTCATTTTTATAGAATCTGGATCTATAAATCAAAGGGGTAGTGTCATAGGGATAGACTCTCCAGTGCACCCTATGGCACTGGGTTCACCCCCAAGCCTATTTTCTACCAAAAATAGTTATTTGAAGTTACCCAGACTATGCATAAAACCCCAAACTGATCCAACTCACATAAACATTTAAGTGTTAATTCCACAGCATTAATGTGAGTCCTCAACTCAGGCTAACATCACTCAAACAAGTTGGACTCACCCTAAGTCTTATCCCAACTTTCATCACTCATCTTATCCTTCATCACCTTCATGAACCCCAAATCTTACATTACACAATCGTATGCCTTGACTAGGGAACTCCTCGATTCCTTTAGATAGTGGCTCATACAACTGCCCTACTTGAGGGTGTTTCACCCCTCACAACTCCTCCACTCAACTTGGTGATGCCCTTGATGCCAATGTGTATTCTCTTCAAGCTAATGCTCAAGTATGTGAGAATGGCATCATATTCCATGACATATTAGTTGTGTAATGATTTCATCAAGCCACTAATTATATTATCCTTCTCTCTTCAGTCACCATCCTTAAAATGGCACAATTTCACCTATCCACATCTCCTTGGAAGTCATCACACTACTTAGTGCATCACTGCACCTATTGATTTTTTGATGTCGCATTCACAATGCCTCCTTCTATACCACATGCCTCCAGTCTCATTCCTCATTCCCTAGAGTTAGTATTGCTTTAGACTTCAACTACTCATGTCAATGCTCAAATGCAATCCACTGCAATGCACTTCTCCACTCCTTGCATATTTGACTATTGAGGTTTAACATTAGACTTCTCCCTCTAGAAGGAACCTCAAGTCTCACCTGTTCTAAATTACTCTCATCTAGCACACTACCCCCTTTGCATCTTTTTAATCTCACCCAAAATTGGTGCAAGAACACTATCTATAGTTCATAGGAATTTGTTGCTATACTCAATACATGCTACATCTACTAAGTTTTGAGCTCACATTCACTATGCCTCTAGAGCTATACCACATGTTTTTCATCCCAACTCTTATGCCTCCAAATCTACTTTTAATTCAATCTACCTGATTGCTCACTTTTGATTGAATGTAAACCATCGCATGCACTTCACTTGAGCATCTACCTAAATTGTTTTTCCAACATTGGCCTCCTTCATCCACCAAAACCTCAAGTCATCCTTATCTTGAATTACTTTACAGGTGCAAGTATTTCTACACTCACTTCACAAGTTTCACATACTTGCATTGGAGTCTTCATGCATCTAACCACTCATATTAGGTAGGATATTTACACTTATTATTGATCTACCTTGCCCATTTGATTGCATAATAACATAGTTATTTCTTTCAGTTACATTATCTTATAATGTCCCATAGCATCACCTTACATAAGATGAGATTCCCATTGAATCACTTCACTACTCTAATACTACCTGCCATAAGGCTAGACTCTCTAGTACACCTGTATAACATTGGGTTCACCCCCAAGTCTATTTTTTTTCCCTAAAACTACTATTTGGATTCACCTAGACTATGCCTCACACCCTAACACTAACCCAACTTGCTTAAACATCTGAGTGTTGATTCCACAACATTAAAGTGAGTCCTCAACTTGGGTTGATGTCACTCAAACAAGTCAGACTCACACTAAGTTACATATTAACTTGCATCGCTAAACTCATCCTTTTTCACCTTTGTGAACCCTAAATATTGCATTAGATAGCCATCTACCTCAGTTTGGGATCTCCTCATGCCCCCTAGACAGTGTCTTGCACATTTTCCCTATTTGAGGGTGTCTCACCCCTCACAAGTAGCATTGAATACAACCACTAACTGGTTTAGGAAAAAAATGGGAGGCCCAAATCCTTCTTAAATCCATACTATTACCAATGGCCACAACCAATCTCACATGCCATGTAAGATTTAAACTTGGGTGGGGATGTATATAACCAATCCACTTAACCAATACATCCATATCTCATTGACCATTTGAACCTGAGTAAGGTTAATTTGAAATCTTAAAACATGACAATATGTTCATTATTAAACATAAATTTAATGAAATTCATCTTGGAAAGTAATGATTGGATAATATGATCTGGGCAACAATTCAGGTGACAATATAGGTGATAGTTTTACCCTAATTGATGATGGAACTTCCAGGAGCCATAACTTTTGCACCGTAGCTCCAATTGACTCCCCGTTTGAACCGTTGGAAAGCTAAGAAAGAGGAGAAAATGGTAAGATATCATGGATATTTATTTGATGTTTTTTTACCCTTTAAAACCCAATGTAAGTGCCCCAAATTTCAATTTTAGTAGTGCAATCTAAAAATATTAAGTTTTTAAAAATAGTAATTTCTTGAATTATGTATTGTTTTAAATCATGTAAGTTGAACCACTTAATATTCCTTGATATTGGTGACCTTACACATCCTAATCCTACTTTAAAAATGTGTATAAATGAATATGTAACCTGAAATGGAAATCAGACATCTCTTCCCAGAGATAAGCATATAGTTGAATTGTGATCTTGAGTAATAAAACATCTCTTCTCAGAGAATTCATTGTTACTGTGTTATTTTTGTGTGTTCTTGAAATATATATCAATTAAATTTTTTATTTTTAGATCATAATATGTTTTGATGTTATTTGCATGTTCACACATTTTTAGGCTAAGGTATTTTAATTGCAAATATTTTGCACCATAGATTCTAAAATTTTCCTTCTTAGCATGCCTAACACAAAACAAAGGTATCAAGGCAGGTGGAAACTTTCTTTCATGAGTTTGCACAAATGTTTGGCTAAGTATATAATCTAGTAGCTTTTTTTATGTATTTTGTTGATAATTTTGAAGGGTCACTACAAAGCAAGGGCATACAGTGAAAATAAATGAAGATGCTAAGATGTTCTTCTTCCATGTGAGGGTAATATCATGTCCTTTTGTATATGATCTTGTAGTTATGTACCTCTCAAAATTGGATTATTTTTTGAGTCCTAAGTTTTTTACTAAGGTGTATTTGAATCATTTTGGTTGCCTTATGTGTTGAAAGACTGAATTCAATATTACAAGGAGATACTAGTAGATATATATTCCCTATGAACTCATTTTGAACACGTACCCCAAAGCCAAACATGTGCATAGTACTTACAATGAAGGTATGGTTATTTATTTTTCATTTCCATGACATGCCCTAATGAATTTGATTGAATAATTTTAGTGATTGAATTTTTCTATAATTGGATGAACAATAGTTAATTCTAGTGAATTTGATAAAAAAAAAAGTGTTCTTTCTATGATATCATAATAGTTTACCATAGGTAACCTAAGCTTAAGAGTTTGAGGGAGATTAGGAGGGACGTTTTAGTTATTCCCACCTTGAGATTGAAGAAGATTAAGAGGAGTTATTGTATTCTTTCCCCTAACATCCTTTACATGGTATGGTTCACCTCATAAAAAATCATTTTACATTATGAAAATTCTAAATTAGTGTAATATATGTTTATGTAAGGTACTAAGTATTTTCTATCATGAGAAAGGTAACAATAAATAATCATGAAAACCTAACATAATTGCATGAAACCATAACATATATTATAAAACATTCTAACATCTTATGATATGTTATTGGAAATACAAAGTTGAACACGAATACAAACAACTTATATAATAAGAGCAACATAATACATAACAATATATAATGCTAATAATATGTTATGTAGATGCCATAATGGAATACATCTAGCCCTAACAATAAGAAATCAATAGAATAACCTTTACAAAAATGAAATGGATTAAACTTTGAAACTATGTGAAACAATAATAACTATATGGGAGGAAACACATCAAATAACCCTAAGAAAATATAAATATATCATAAACAATAAGAAATATCTAACCCTAGAAAGATAAATAACATGCAAGACAATGTGAGTTCATCAAATTGTAATATGAATAAATAGATCTAAATAAAATTTGCTTCACATCTTTTCATAAACATGCAGTCAAATTTAATTAGAAGTAAATATTTAAATCAAACCTAATTTATATTTCAAATCTAGTGCAATAATAATTGATAGAGAGGGTTTAGGATTAAATGATTCTCAAGAGTGATCATAAGATAGTTGTCAATATTTGACAATGTAAAATAGGTCTAAATAGCCAAACAAAGCAAACCTAAAAAATTGAGCCAAACAAAGAATGCTCCCAAATTTGGATGGCCATTTTTGGAACCATAGGTCATTCCCTAAATTGTAGGCACATTTATAGTAGATAGCAAACATATAGGAATTGATTTGATGACTATTTATATTAGGTTTGACACTCCTAAATCATTACTCCTCATTCTAAAATTTGTATATCTCTCTAAGAAATTAATCTCCTTCAAAACCCTAATGGGTAGCTAAAACTGTAGAAGATAAGTAAAACCTTTGTTTTGGGCATGTGTTTAATTTTAATATGGTTTTTAAGCATTGAATTCTTATCAATCCCCTTAATAATTCACAATATCAAAAGTAACAAGAAAAATATAAAACAATTTGGTGAGGTAGTCCTGTATGATGTAATGTCCACTCTCATATGACTTTGGATCATATAATGAATGCTTGATTTCTTATAAAATATAGTAGCAAATGCTTTAGATTTACTTATAATCTTAAATATCTACTCTAAATTTTTGAATTTATTTCTTATGTTCGTTCACTATATGTCTTAAATACATTAATGCACTTGTGTTTTTATTAAAATTTAGGACCCTCTTTGTGCAAAAGTTGACACACAATAGGAAAAAGAGGTCAACAAATCTAGACCCAAAACTTTGAGGGATCCAAAGATGGGTCAAAAGGGCCTATCCTAAAAAACATACATTGTATGTTGCTAGTAAAATTCACATAAACACATGGAAATAAGAGGGGAGGAGAGAGAAAGAGGAAAGAGAAATAAAATGAGGGGGTATGTAGGGGAACAACCATAAACATGGAGAAAACACTCCAATGAGAGTCTAATATAGAACTCTAATTGACAAACACATAAATACCCTAGAACAATACCATTTTATGACTAATAAATACCCTAAGACCAATTTTAGGTGTTTACAATAATATATAAAATATTAAAAATAAAACATTTCCACAGTCCATTAATTTTTAAAAAGAATAATTTTTAAAAATACTTGTGTAAGAATAAATGTAGAGAATTAATGTTTCAGGTCTTAACAAACAACCCATCATTGAGAAAAGATAGAAATAAGATTGATATAATAAATTACAAGAAGGTGCTTCTTATAAATATCACCATTAAAAAAATGACTCTTAATTCAAAAACATTGAAAGAAACCTACTTAGTTTTCACACCAACACAGAAATGACCCGCAATAGACTAACAATTTCCACTCTTGGCAATAAACAAAAATTCCACTCTTGGCAATAAACAAAAATGACCCACAATAGGCGAACAACTTCCACTCTTGGCAATAAATAACATAAGCAATTGTGATCAAAATTAATTAATTAAATTATTATAAAATAAAGGTAATTAATTAAATAATATGGTCACCTTAAATAAGTAAAATATCCTAACAAAAATTTAAAAAAAAACCCACTAGTTGGTGTGCCTCCATTTCACCCCACTTTATTTTCCTTTACTTGAACACCTCAATTTTTAATACTCAAATTATGAATCAACTTGATTCCTTGTAGGCCATTTTTTATCAGTGATTAATTTTTTCAAGGTTGTCTCATCTCTTAATTATAAATTGTATGTAGAGAGCCTCAAGGGCTAGGTAGATTGGTAAGTTATTGGTGCTTACCAAGATGAGACCTGTTGGCCAAATTTGGCCCACATACCAAGTTGTGTCTGAATGGATCAAGTTGATAATGGATGAGTGGATGAACAATGTTCTAGATGAAATGAGTGGACTAGAGAGATCTTACAATTCTCACAAATCTTTTGAAACACTTTAAGATTGCGTAAAGCGTATTTTGTCAAATTCTAAGGGACAAACCTGCAGAGCAAAGAAAAAAGTTCTTGAGAAGTTTTCATGATGAAACCAAGTAATTAAAGTATTTCAAACATGAGTTCAGAAGAACATATGGGCCTTGGAAAAGGTTTATCCATTTTGAATAAGGACTGTGTGATAAAATTTTAAAAGAGCTTTCCAAGTGCCACACCTTGCACATGCAGCAGTTGCAAGAATAGATCTAGAAGAGGCTAAAAAATTTGCAAGTCAGAGAAGCTAAGTGTTTTATCTCCTAGTGAAAATTAGGTTCTCTCAATATCTTAACTTATAAATTTTTTACAAACAAAATTAATCTGGGTTTACGAACCCAAATTACTCATGGCTAGTGTAAATCAAGTTTCCCAAGGTAGAAGACTTTGGGTTTTCCAGGCCGCATTACTCAAAATGTTTTATAAGTTGCAAGCAATGGTGACTTCAAAGTTGAAGAGATTCAAAAACTTAAAGTCAAAGAGCCTTGAAAACTTGAATAAGTCTTTAATAGTGTTTTCAAGATTCTCCAAGGTCAAAACTGATTAAAAAGAACTTATAAACCTCATAAGTTAAGTAGTCAAGAAACCCTGATTTACACTACGAAGAGTAACTCAGGTTTTTAAGGCTAAAAAATTAAATCAAATAGTCAAAATATATAGGGATAAGAAGTCAGTGACAAGTAGAATTATTGAATCCAACTCACAGGGAGATAGACAACTTGTAGGCATCCATGTCAGCCAGATTGACGGTGTGAATCAAGGATCTAAGTTAGCCTTCGATGACCAGCCAAGGAAAAGGAAATCCCAAGCGACTGGAAAGAGAAGGTAGGTGAAAATTAATGGAGGATTTTGTCCTTTTATATGGCTCTCACCCTTGACAAATAGCCACATGATCAGAGGTAGCATGGCTTGGTCTAGTTTCAAAGATATGGAGACTTCATCCTTTTTCAAGTAGGACACATGAAAGTAAAAGGAGCACATTGAGTTTTAATGTAGGGATCGACTCATTCACTTTAGGTGAGAACATGAATATACCTTTGATATGGCCCTATTATTTCAAAAGGAATGGACTTGAAAGCATGAGGGGCTTAAGGATATTTATGGTGATCTTGGACGGTTCATTTCTAGGTAAAGGCAGTTGTACACTTTGAATGCAAGAGAGCTCAAGTACAATAGTAGGGGTCCTAATCATCGATAACCTCCTCTCTTAGTTCTCCTTAATCCCACAAGCCCTTTTCTTTCTCTGGGCCTTTTTATCTATATGTATTGGATGTTTTCCATTTTAGAGGGGTTCCCAATTTTTTAGATTTTGTTTTATCTTTCTGGGAGACAAGACATTCTTTGAGATATTACAAAATATGCTCAGCTTGATTAGGCTCGACCCTATCAAACACTTTTAAGAACTACCTCTTGATTTAATAAAAGGACTTTCTTTGCCTATCTCTTGCCTTGGATTCATGTTTGTTGAGTTGTGCAATATGGTAATGTGTGAAGGAGAATCTTCCTCATCCATGGTCCTCCTTTTTGGCCTTGTTTAGGGTGTTTTCAAGGATATTCATAGGTCTAGTTTAGTGTTCTTTATACCATTTATGTGAGATTTTAGTGAGTCATATAACTCCTCTCTATTTGCATTCATTGCTTCCAGAACCTTCTCCATGAATTACTAATGCAACTAGCTCGATCTTGAGATTGTGCAAGTGGGTATTGTCCTTTGCAGAATCAGTGTGGGTTCAAACTGGTGAGATTTTCCCATTTAGATTTGGTGCATCACTTGGTTAGATTTTTTAGGAGCCCTTATATCCTTTCTAACCCTTTTCCCTGTGAAACATTAGTTTAGCTTTTAGTTTAGGTGAGCATCAAAGGGGAACCAACCTACTTCAAAGGTTTAACCTTAGTACAGGATACTGATAGCCTAAGGTTATTCCCATGCTTGTAGATGGAAGTGAGAAATCCTAAAAAAGTCTCCCACAAGGGTGAAATTCCATGCTACAACAAGACTCAGGTTTAAAAACCTTGGGGGCAAGCCATGTTAGGGTAACGGGAGTAGACTGACCTAACTTTGCTGAGTGCATGCTAACCTGATGAAAATAGTTTCAAACCAAGCCACCAAGGGTCTCCCTCACTTTGAACTATGTTTACCAATGAGAGGTAGGGATTATAGTGGTAGCTTCACAAATTTAAACCCTTGACTGACAAAATAAAATGGAATGTTACTGATTCCTTTGTGTAACCAAAAAAAATTGTATGTAGAGACCCAAAATGTCAATTCCCTAGATTTGCCTTTACACAAGTATTTTTAAAAAATTACTAATTATATAAAATTCATATTTCATAATAACTTAGTAAAAAAATTACTAAAACTTTAACAATTATAACTAAATAATTTTTTTATTTTCCTTAAATAAATTTGAAAAACTAAAACTTTCAAATAAATTTTGTTGTATAAATATAAAATACTACACATTGAAAATAATAGGAAGTTTTTTTACTATTGGAATGATTCAGTATATTTTATTTTATAAATAATAAAATCACATAAGGTTACATAGCAATGTAGTTAGTTGTTATTAACTTGGATTTCATGTTGGAGGATAAAACACCAACTCAAAACATGGCAAAAAAATAGGGAACTAAAAACAAATCCAAGAAAGGCATGACACTTACAACCACATTACAAAATCAGAAGATAACTTAGCATAGGCCATAGCACCCTAAGGAGGAGGAAAATTATCATCCTTAGGTAACAAAGTAGTCTAAGTAAAAATCTCTATTAAAGGAGGATCTAATGCCACCCAACCATTCATGGGGTCCAAATCCAAAGTCATATTTATCACCCATTCATTAATGGGCTAAATCTGAGTAACAATGTCAACTAGAGAACCCCTCTAGGATGAATTTGTATCATATTCTCCACATGGTATCAGCAAGCTCCATACCCCCAGCTAGAAGTGAGGGGAGAAGTGACTGTGAATGTGGGAATGACTTTTATGCCTCCTAACATGTGGAGAGAGTGGACCTTGGGGTAGGCCATCAGGATAAATTTAGCTCATCGCACAAGGAGCACTCTCCCAGTGGTCCATCAACTCTTGAAAATGGTAGACCTCCATGAAAACCTTCTCAATTGGGATTTAAATTATTGTGTAGGCCAAATATATTATAGTAACCTTTTCATTAATATAAAAATACAAAAGAAATGTATTGTTAAATAAGGCATTATTTTTGGCCTTCCATAATTGGAAAAAATCACAACTCTAAAAAAAATCATTAAAAAGTAACAAAAAAATGTCAATTAGCCAAATCCCCAAGAAGGGTAAGACACCAGGAAAAGGGTTCAAATTGATAATGCTAAAAGAGGGTCTAAATCTATTATTAGGTGGACTAGGATATGGGATAAGACAAGAAGATATATTTGAAGTACTTTGGGCACTTCCATGTGAGGCACTTGGGTTGAGAAATTCCAATATGAGAGAGTTGCTTCCTGAATAGCAAACCTTGATAAACCAAGAACTAGAGGAAGTGGGATAATTTGTGCTCTAGACAAACCGTCAAAAATTGTTCAAGCCTGGGAAGCCACCCCCTAGGGGATGATTTAAGTCCCCAATTCCTATTGAGATTTTTGAGAGTAGAAGATAAAGGACTCATGACATTATACAGGAGACCTAGGGAGTAATTTTTAAAATGGGTGTCACAATTCCCTCTCTAATCTTTCTACCCCAAGCGTGGTGGTTACAAGCCTAGTTTTTACAACATAACATCTGGTATTCATTCTTAAATGTGGAGAATAAAAGGTAAGTTTACATTATTTAAATGAAATTTTGTTTTTATATCTATCTAAGGAATCCAATCCCTAGTAAAGACCAAATCTTGAATGGTATAAATTCCTTTCTTGAAGAACCTTAACACTTTCATCCCAAGCAATTCTACCAATAGAACACTAGTATTGGTCATAATGGGAGACCACTGGGTATTATGATCATTAAAAGATAAATCAATGTGAAAATCATCACCAATCCACATCAGATGGGGCTTAACACCCTAAAATGTCTTCCATGTGATTTTTGCCACAAATGAACCTTTAATGTTAACTGGAGTTGATGTAATAAGAAGGGTGTAGAAGCCAATATTTTTCCAACTAGATTTGCCATAGGGATGTCCAAAATCTATACATTGTTGAAGCAATATCTTCCAAGATTTATTGCCTTCAATGGATTTGACTACCCATTTAACACACAAATTATGCTCTACCTATAGATATCAATAATTCCCATACATCCTTTATCATGAGGGTTATACAATATGTCCCAAACAACTTGATGGAATCCCCTTATTTGCTTAGCATAAGACCAGAGGAAATCCCAAAGAATTCTAGCCAGTTTATCGTAGGAAGCTTTAGAGGGAGCCAACAAGAATAATGATAAACATGCATAATTGCTAAGATCTTAATGCAAACTTTGAATTTCCCTGTTAAGGAGAGCAACTTGATAATTCAGTACTCAACCTTATTTTCAACATGGTTTAGGACATATTGCCAAAAATATGCAAGAGAATTATTGAAGGTAAAGAGAATGCCTAGAAATTTAAATTTTTATCCTATACTAATCCATTTCCACGTGTAATGAAGAAGCCACTCTAGCATAGGCATCATGCTCTATCTAAAGAATTAGATTTTACTCTATTACAAACTAGATCCAAAATGTAAATTAAAAATGTCAAGACACTTCATGGCTTTTGAGAAAAAAAATTTCCTGATCTTCAAAGGTGAAGAAAGTATCATATGCAAAGGGGCCATTAATGAGTTTATAATATTGGTCAAGTTTAAAAATACCCCAAACAAGACCTCGCTCAGCTTTATTAGTAAGAAGATAACCCAAATCTCCTATAAAAAGATCATAAAGAGCTGGAGTGAGAGGAAAACCTTGATGGATGGATCATATCCTAACTATCTCCATCAGGAAGACTTTTTCATATCCTAACAAAATTTCAATATATAATATTTTAATATGGATACACTTAGTTTTGGTATAGTCCTAGCATTTTCCATGTTATTAGTGTGTTTATGTGTATATGGATCATTGGTTGATATTAAGCTCTTATTGGCACATTGCCCTTTGTATTAGATCCCGTGAAACCTTCCCTTAGCAAATTTACTTTTAGTTCATATAAGGTTAATAATAATGTCACCATTAAATTCAAAAATAATGTGTTATGTTGTGGAGCCTATTTCTAAATTACAATGTATTTCAAATATTGTACATTTAAAATGTATTGTACACTCTTTATGTATTGTATAGCTTTTCTGAATGGGAACTTGGAAGAGGAGGTGTACATAGATAAACCTAAGGGTTTCTCGTTATCAAGTAACAAGGACTATGTATATATATTGAAAAATGCTCTTTATGGTATAAATAAATCTCCTAGAGCTTGGTCCACCATATTGGACAAGTACCTATTGGACCAAGGATTCAAGAGAGGAGTTTCAAACAGTATTCTATACATAAAGACTAAAAATGATCATCAGTTGATAGTGTTTATCTATGTGGATAACATCATATTTGGTGGAAACAGTGAGAGTATGACTAAGGCCTTTATAGATGTGATGAAGAAGGAGTTTGAGATGTCCATTTTTGGAGAACGGTCATTCTTCCTTAAGTTACAAATCATTCAATCAAAAAAAAGGTATATTCATTTAACAAGATAAGTACATAAGAGAGATTTTGAAGAAATTTGACATGGAAGAGTGTAGGGTAGTTAACACACCTATGATCAAAACAAGGATGACTATCCAAAGGTTAATCAGACATCATACATGTCAATGATTGGAAATTTATTGTACACTGCTACCTTTAGACCTGATATCATGCAATTAGTAGGTCTTGTGTGAATATTTCAAATAGCTCCAAAGGATAACCATTTGCAAGAAGTCAAGAGGAAACTTAGGTATCTCAAGAGTACTATGGAATTTAGGTTGTGGTATCCAAGGAGCAAGGAGTTTAATTTAGCATCCTATACAGATGCAGAGTGGGCAGGAAGTCTAGATGATAGGAAAAACACTAGTGGAGGAGTTTTCTTCTTAGGAGAGTGTCTAGTGTCATGGATAAGCAAGAAGCAATCATCAGTTTCATTGTCTACTTCTAAGGCTAAGTAAATTGCAATAGCTTCATGTTACACTCAACTCCTATGGATGAGACAAACCTTAAATGACTACAAGGTGGAGTATGATAGTCTTAGTCCTATCTATTGTGACAATACAAGTGCCATAATCATTTCAAAGAATCTTGTCATGCATTCAAGAACTAAGCTCATTCCCATCAAGTATCATTTCCTTAGAGAGTAGGTAAGTGAACAAAATGTTAAACTTGAATATGTTTCTACAAAGGATCAAATTGCAAACATTTTAACCAAGTCACTTTCAAAAGCAACATTTAAGTATCTAAGATAGGAATTGGGAGTAAATATAGCCTCTACTAGCCATTGAGAAAGTCAAGGGTAATGGGAGATAATCAAGGTGGTTCATTAGCTCTAAGAATAGGTGATGAATGCCAAGAATATTTGTGAAGTCATGACAGGCATACAGGCAAATTGAAAGGTAAGCAAAAATCTAATTGTGCTACTAGTGTGATCTAATAACAAGGTTTTTATATACATGTTGAGAATGGTCTATGAGTCCTGATGACTCATATGATGAGCACAAGTTGCGAGTGTTATGTTTTGGAGCCTATTTCCAAATTACAATCTATTTCAAATATTGTACATTTAAAATGTACTATATGCTCTTTATGTATTTTTTTGGACCCCCTTAATGGGAAACCATTATGGGTTGACTTGGCCCATGGTTTTGGTACCCATTGCTTTGTTAAACTACAATGTATTACCTATTGATGTAATATATATGGACATACAATTTGTAATACATCAGAAGAAGAACTAATTTTGAGAAGGAAGAACAGAGTGTGTGAATTCAAGTGCAAATTTAGGAGAGTTTGTAAAGCGTATCTCCAAACAATATTTTATGCATTGTGATTGTGAGAAGACTAATCTGAGAGTAGATTTTACTCTTGTGGCTTGTAATAAAATATGAGAAAGTGTTTCTTGGTAGATGTAGCCCACGTTAGGTGAACCATGTTAAATATGGTCTTCTTGTTGTGCATTTTTATTTATGTTCTTTATGCATATTTGTTCATTTATATTATTATTGTGATTCTGTGAAATTATTTTGCATCAATTTTTGAATTATTCCTATCATAATTAAAACTTTTAGATCAATTATTTGTTTGCCTCATGTTCAGATATACTCCTACAATCCTTATATCTTTGTTTTTAAAGTTTTTGGTTTCCTTGACCTATATCAAACTATTTCGATACTAATCATGTCATTTTTGGGTCTTCTGATCCCTTTCCTCAAGTTTTGCATATTTTATTATGCCCTGATTGTCATCTTTCCTACTTCCACAATGTCAGGTTACATACTAATAAGGTCATAATTTGAATTTGATAATTAATAATATATATATATATATAAGTATAACAACACAGATAGATAACACATCATCATGATAGTACCTTGATATATTCATATACACTATACTTTTTAATACATCACCATATATATATATATATAAGTTAATCAATAACAACACAGATAGATAACACATCATCATGATAGTGCCTTGATATATTCATATACACTATACTTTTTAATACATTACCATATATTAAAGTGTTATAGATGCATACTTATATGAAAAGGAGGATTAGTGAAAGAGCATATAAAATTAACTACTTTTTTGCATCTCATAAAGGTATATAAGGGTTGGGATATTTGTATTACAGCATACCATATTGCTTGTTGGAATACATGAGTTCCAATCACCAAACATGGACCTACCTAAGGTAGAACCCTCATAACTACACCAATTTTTCATACTCCTTCATGTTCTCTTGGAATGGATTATAATTTAGAATAAATATAATTAATTATGTAAGTTTTACACACTAAATTAATAATCTAAGAGAGGTTTATACCAAGTAGGAGTTGAATAAGACGTCCATAAATTCTCTAACTAATCTAACATCATTTTGTTGGCAATTTGAGTATCATGGTGTATAAGGAGATTATTCATAAGATTGTCATTGATTTCAAATAGGCAAACATTAATGACAAAGTCATAGTGATTCAAGTTTGTCAAGTCCATGTGCTTCATTCATTGATTAGGGTTTGTCAAGTCCATGTGCTTCATGCATTGATTAGGGTTTGTCAAGTCCATGTGCTTCATTCACTGATTTGGGTTTTTCAAGTCCATGTACTTCATTCACTTTTACTTATAAAGTTTCATAAGTAAATTCGTGTCAAAAACCTGACTAGGTCAGGAGAATGTGAATTGGGTTTGTGAATTTCAATCACTTCTACTTATAAAGTTTCATAAGTAGACTCATGTCGAGAATCTGACTGAGTCAAGATAGTGTAAATCAGGTATGTGAACTTTATTTGCTTTGAATTATAAATTTTTATAAGTAAATCAATGATGATAACCTGACTGGGTCAAGGTAGTGTGAATCGGGTTCATGAACTCGAAGTGTTTCTACTTATAAATATTCATAAGTAAAGCATTGTAGAGAACCCGACTGGGTCAAGGAGTGAATCAGATTTATCACGTGACTTAACTTCTTTTTTATTTTATAGATCAAGTGGTGTTAAGGACCCAAATTAGTCTAATGGAGTTAATCAAGTTTCTAGAATGTCTTTACTTCTTTCAATCTAATGAGCAAATCAATGAGAAGAACCCGAAGTATGCAAGTGTCAAGAACCCAAATTATTTAGTTCTTTAGGATAAAATGTCATGGATAATTCTTTTGAAAATCTGATTAAGTCTTGTCAGACAAAATGTCTGAAATAACATTTTTGAAGGGTAAGTGGACCATTCCAAAAGTTCCAAAGGGATATTTTTAAAAAGTCTAAAGGGTAAGTGGACCATTGCAAAAGTTTTGAAGGGATCTTTTTAAAAATTATGAAGGGTAAGTGGACCATTTTAAAAGTTATGAAGGGTAAGTGGACCATTGTAGAAACTCCAAATGGATCTTTTCAAAAAGTCTGAAGGGTATGTGGATCCTTGTAGAAAATTTAAAGGGTAGTTTTTGAAAAGGTCGAAGGGTATGTGGACCCTTGAAAAAAAGTTGAAGGGTATTTTTGAAAAATCTGAAGGGTATGTGGACCCTTAAATAAAAAATTTAGGGCACTTAGACAATCCTTCAAGGAAATTATCCACAACAATTGCTTCGAGGAAATTATCGAGGGAAATTGTCCCAAAAAGCCCTTGATAAAAAGCTGGCAACAAATTGTCCGAAGAGAAAGGTCACTTACAACTTTGTCGAAGGATAAAGTGTGGAAGTATTATAGGGCATTCTCAAAGGGACAAGACATGTTAAATATTAAGCAATTATACAAGGATCAATTGTGCAAAAGCATTACAAGAATATTTAAAAAAAATGAGATCACATCAACATGCCAAAGTTTAACGATACAATAGAAAGGGTAAAGGTCGAGCATATCAAATATAATCAAAAGGAATGAAATAAATCCTATAATATAGGAAAGGTAGAGATGGGAAAAGGAAATCGATGGTTAAAGATGGTGCAAAGAAAGGAATCAAAGGCTTGCATTCAATTTGCTCTAACAGTTAAGTGTAAAAAAGACAAGAACTAGTTATGGCTACATAGAGCTCAAGATTAATTGATCTAATCAGTAGATGGTTAAGGAAATGACATAGTAATGACTTGAATCTTGTAGTTACCAAAGATAGTAAAGAGACTTAAACATAGTAGTGGAGAACATGAACCAAGACATAGGAAAGTGTATATGTCAATGATGCATTGAATGAGAACTAGAAAAGGAGATGTGAAGTGTGAAAGCAAAGTGGAAATGTAAAACCCTAAAACTCAATGTATATACATGACATCTTTTTCATTATGTAGGAGTTGTTGTTGTTGCAATTGAGAGAGTGTTGTAGAGAAACTCAAAGAGTGTCACTTTGAAATGTATACAGACACAGAGTAAAAAATAGAGCAACAGAGAGTGAGGCAAAGAGGAAGAAAGAGCACATAGAGAATGCATAGAGATTGAGCAGAGAGTGAGCACTTACAGACTAGACTTGTAACAAAGAAATTGATTTGGATTCATTTGTCAATCCATCTTGTATTTTAAAGTTGTAGCTTCATAGTTTTGATTGGTTGGTGCCTTCATAAAACTAATTTGGTGCTTAATTAGGGATTTGGTGTCTCCTTAGAGAGTGGGTGCTCTTGAATGTAACTAGTGAGGTTAGCCAGTGAGGCATTTAACAGTGAGGCTAGATTTGAATAGTAAATTCTAGCAGCCATTTTCACCATGGTTTTTCCCTTTGGGTTTTCCATGTAAAAATCTTGAGTAATGTGTTTTTGTGTGTATGTGTAATCTCTGCATTTGTTCTTTGACTTACATATGAATTTTTATTTTCCCTAAAAGGTTTAAAAGAACTAGTTTTAGCTAATCTATTGATTCACCCCCCCCTCTCAGTAGATAGTTGTGTTCAACAATTGGTAATAGATCCTAGGGTTCCTTAAGAGAAGCTTAATTGACCTAGGTAGATCTTGGTCAGTGAACACAATGGCCAGTCAAGAAGGAACCTCATCAAACAAAGCACATCTCTTAAATGGGTTTAACTATGCTTTTTAGAGCATAATAATGGAAGCATATTTATCCTCATTAGGATTTGATATATGGATGTCTATGGTAAATGGAAATACAGCTCCTGTTATAGCTCCTATAGATCAAGCTACCAAGAAGGCATGTGAAAACAATGTTAAGGCAAAGAATGCCATTATTTGTGGACTATCAGATTCCAATTTTGTCAAAGTAATGCATTGTCATAGTGAAAAAGACATCTGGAACAAGTATAAAATCATCTACGAAGGAGATGACAAGGTAAAGCAAGCTAAGCTCCAAACATACAAAGGATAGTTTGAAAGTCTTAAGATGAATGAAGAGGAGAAGATTGCTAACTACCTCCTCAGGGTAGATGAAATAGTGAATGTTATCAGAGGACTTGGAGAAATAATAAAAGATTCAACTATTGTCAAGAAGGTTCTAAGATCCCTACCGTCAAGATATGACCCTAAAAATCTTTGCAATTAAAGAAGCAAGATATTTGGACAAGCTCATAATGGATGAGCTACATGGAATGTTTACAGCCTATGAAATGATAATGGGAGACTGACACCTTCAAAAGAGAAGTTGAATTCAAAGTAGCAAAGCAAGTAAAAGAAGAAACATCTACATCTGAATCTAAGGAGACTAACAGAGAAGAAGCTAACTTTGTCAAAAAAACTTAAGAGAGGATCAGGAAAATATAAAGGTAAGTTACCTTTCAAATGTTTTAACTATGGTAAGGTAGGAAACTTTGCTTCCAAATGTCCTCATAACAAAAAGGACAACTTCAAGCAAGTAGAGGGCAGCAAAAAGGTGAAACCTCATTATGCTAAAAGGAAGAACTTCTTTAAGAGTAAGAAAAGTCTATATATAAAAGAAGATAATGACTCAATGAAAATTAGTGATAGTGATAGTTCAGATGATGATCATGACTGTGCTTTTGTAGCAATCGAAAAATAATTTCTATTCATGGTAAAAGAACCTACTCTCATAAATCAAGAAAAGGATGAAGATGAAGATTGGGATGAAGAAGAGGAAGGTGAAATTGGTCTAGAAGGTGAACTAGTATGTGCTCTATAAGAGATTGAGAAACTGAGAAAAGAGAACTCAAAATAGAAGAAACTTGGGCGAAGGGAGCTTGAGAAATCTGATCAAATGGTAGTGACTTTAAAAACTCAACTTGAGGAGGCCAAAAGAATATAAGAAGTAGTTAAGATGGAACTACAAACAAAGTCTAAAGAGTGCATGAAGCTTGAGGAAGAAATAGTAGCTTTGAGGAAAGAACTTGATAAGGAAAAAATTCAAATAGACAAAAGTCTTAAGTTGATGAAAGGATCAGACATCTTTAATGAATTAATTAGTGGTCAGAAGCCTTCAAATGAAAAATCTGGTCTTGGATATGAGAAAGGAAATGGCTCATCAACTAGTATGTCAACCAATCTATATGACAACTTCAAAATAGGAAGAGGAGCTTAAGAAAAGAAGGAGAAGGTCAACAAGGACACTATGAAAGATCCAAACCAAGAGAAAGTGAAGAGAATAAATTCTGGGAAAAGGTTTGTAATCAAAGATGTAA
Source organism: Torreya grandis (assembly GCA_037957365.1). Classification (NCBI taxonomy): domain Eukaryota; kingdom Viridiplantae; phylum Streptophyta; class Pinopsida; order Cupressales; family Taxaceae; genus Torreya; species Torreya grandis. The sequence continues at coordinate 440,248 of JARHVA010007168.1, forward strand.
AATAATTTACATAAGTTATAGACTTGAAGAAACAAAGGAGTATGAAAGGTAATCATACAACACCAAAGAAATTTATGATCAAGTATTATTCATCCTTTTATGGATATTTTTATAGCTATAATCAGTTTGGTCATAGGGTCATTGAATGTAGAGTTGTTTCTTCTAGAAGAATTAGTTTTGTAAGTAGAAACTCATTTGCTCCTCTGCTAAATTCAAGTTTAATATGTTATAATTGTAATAATTTTGGTCATATAGCTAAGCATTGTAGGACTAAATTTGCTATGCCAAAAGTAAATAATGTAAAGAAAGGCAAGTCTCTTCATGAGAACAAAGGTCCACAAATCATTAAGAAAGAAAATAAAAAAATGCATGAAACACCTAAATAAATGTGGAGAGTGAAAAGTTAATCCTTGATTACTCAAACAACACTCCATGTCAAAGAGAAAAATCTATGGGTAATTGATAGTGGATGCTCTACGCATATGACTGGTGACAAGAGTAGGTTCACCAAGTTGAGAAAATGCAAAGAAGGAACTGTCAATTTTGAAGACAACATAACAATAAAAATCAAAGGCAAAGGAACCTTGCAAATTGATGGTAAGCTTCCTACACATGATGTTCTTTATGTCAAAGGACTAAAGCATAATCTACTAAGCATCAGCCAAATGTGTGATAATAGATACGAGGTTATATTTGATGTTGAAGTCTATAAGTTAAAAAGATCTAGAAAAATAGTTGTAGAAGGGAAAAGGACTGAGAAAAACATCTACAATCTTGTTGAGGCAAACAATGATAGTTACCTCTTAGGAAAGATTGATGAAATTTGGTTGTGGCATAGGAGAATGGGACATGTCAATTTTGATAATCTGGTCAAAGTAAGTTCAAACAAGTGTGTAAGACATATGCCCAAGATAACCAAACCTGTGGATACTAAATGCAGAGAATATCAATTAGGCAAGTAAACAACGGTCAAATTTCAAACAAAAGAATATGTGACTATAAAGTCTCTGCAATTAGTTCATACTAATCTTTGTGGTCCTACCAAGACAAAAGGATCAAAAGGGGTTCATTAATTCATGTTATTTGTAGATGATTACTAAAAAATGACATGGGTAACCTTTTTAAAGGACAAATCTCAAGCCTTTGAGAGATTTAAGATCTTTAGAGAGATGGTTGAAAATGAAATGGGAAGAAAGATCAAATGTCTGAGATCTGATAAGGGTGGAGAATTCACTTCAAATGATTTCATTGAATACTATGAGAAACATGGGATTAAAAGGCACTACTCTACTAGAAGAACTCCACAACAAAATGGAGTTGTTGAGAGAAAGAATAGGAGTATCAAGGAGATGGCCAGAATAATGTTAAAAGAGGCTAAACTATATGATGGATATTGGAGAGAAGCAGTCCAAATAGTATTATACATCCTGAACAGAGTTTAGTTGAGGGTGAAAAGTGACAAAATACCATATGAACTATGGTATGTAAATCTTACATTATTCAAGCACTTTAGAGTGTTTGGAAGCAAATGTTACATTAGAAGAAAGGAGAGTAAACTAGGTAGCTTTGAGTCAAGATATGAGGAAGGATTTTTTCTTGGTTACTCTACTCAAAATAAATCATATGTGTGTTACAATAAGAGGCTGCATAAAATAGTTAAAATCATCAATGTCAAGGTAGATGGATTCAAACAAGTTGAGCCTAATGAGGAGATCAGAATTGAAAAAATAAAAGAAGATGAAGAAGAAGAAGAAGAAGAAGAAGAAGATAGTGAAGAAGAGGAAGAAAAGACCGTAAAGGCACCTCCCAAGTTTGTTCAAAAAGATCATCCTAGAAAATAATTGGAAAAAAAAATGGAGTTCAAACTAGGAGAAGAGTTGGAATGAACAAGAAGCAAGTAAGTTTTTCTTTACTTTCAAAAATTGAGCCTAAAACTTTCAATGAAGCTAGCAAGGATAAAAATTGGATAAATGCTATGGAAGAAGAACTCAATCAAATAGAAAAGAACAAAACATGGGAATTAGTTCCTATACCTTCAAATAAGAATGTGATAGAAACAAAATGGGTTTATAGAAACAAACTCAATGAAGATGGAGCAGTCATAAGAATTAAAGCAAGATTGGTGTGCAAGGGATATGCACAAGTAGAGGGCATAGACTTTGAAGAGACATTTGCTCTAGTAGTTAGACTGGAAGCAATAATAATGTTCTTGGTTTTTTATGTTCATAATAAGTTTAAAGCTTCCCAAATGGATATAAAGTCAGCCTTCTTGAATGGAAACTTAGAAGAGGAAGTCTGCATTGAATAAATAGAAGGTTTTCAGCTAACTAATGAAAATGATTGTGTGTGCAAACTGAGGAAGGCACTTTATGGTCTAAAATAGGTACCTAGAGCATGGTATTCAAGATTGGATCAATACCTACAACAACAATACTTCAGTAAAGGATGTGTAGATAGCAATTTTTACTTTAAATCTAAAGATGAGCACATGTTGATCATTGTTGTCTATGTAGATGATATCATTTTTTGAGGTGGTAATAGTAATATGTGCAAAGAATTTGCCACACAAATACAAAGTGAATTTTAAATGTCTATGTTGGGAAAACTTTCTTTCTTTCTTGGTTTACAAATTTCACAAACAAATGATGGGATTTTCATATCTCAAACGAAGTATGCAAAGGAAATGCTCAAGAAATTTGGAATGGAAGATATTAAACTAGTTATTACTCCCATGATAATTGGATGCAAGTTGAGCAAAGAAGATGAGTCCCCTAATGTGAATAACACAATGTATAGATAAATGATAGGTAGCCTATTGTACCTAACTACATCAAGACCAGACATCATGCAAGCTATTCGCATGGCTACAAGATTTCAAGCAGTACCCAAGGAATCACATGTCAATGATGTGAAAAGAATCTTTAGATACATCAAGATCACACTTGACTATGGTCTATGATACCCTAAAAGTGAAGATCTCGCTTTGGTTGCATATGTAAATGCTGATTGGGTTGGAAGTGTGGATGATAGGAGAAGCACTAGTGGTGGTGCATTCTTCCTCAAAAATAGACTTGTGTCATGGCTGAGCAAAAATCAACAGTCGATTACACTTTCTATAGTATAATTAGAGTATATAGCAGTAGCAGCATGTTTCACCTAAGTCTTGTGGATGAAACAAACTCTTAAAGACATCAAGGTAGAATACAAAGAACCTATTTTTATCTTTTGTGATAACTTAAGTGCCATAAACATTTATAAGAATCCAGTGATGCACTCTAGAACCAAGCATATATCCATCAAGTATCACTTTTTGAAAGAAAAGGTTTCAGATCAAGAGGTCAAAATTTAGTATGTTCCAACAAAGGACCAAATTGCAGACATATTTACCAAGCCTCTTCCTAAGGAGAAATTTAAGTATCTAAGAGAGAAATTGGGAGTAGTGGTTCCCACACCACATCACTAACTTTAAGTGATAGGGCATGAATCTAGGGGGAGTATATAAGGAACATTATTAACTCTTAAATTAAGAGAAAAGGTAGTTTGGTGAGAGAAAAAATAGTTATTTTGCAATTTGATGACAAAGGTATGATGGCTCTAGATTATTATGCATATCTATACAGAGATATGTTGATTCTTGATTGGTCTTTTAGACCAATGCTATATACATGCTCATCTAGAGAATCATGGAGTCAAAAGAGCTTCATATAAAGTGCCTATGTAGAAGCTTAGGCAAATATGTCATTGCCTAAGGGGGAGTCCCTCACAAAGTGCTCTAACCATCTAGATCTAAGGATCAAAATAGCTAGATAGTAAAGAAGCATCCCATCTCCATGATATGGCAAGGACTCTTTGTCATTAATGTCAAAGGGGGAAAATCAGAATGGTGAAGCAATGAATAAGGGTAGTCATTTTGAATATGTTTTGCAATCAATGACAAAGGGTGAGATTATTAGTAATTTGAGTATCATGGTGTATAAGGAGATTGTCTTTAAGATTGTCATTGATGTCAAATAGGCAAACGTTAATGACAAAGGCATAGTGATTCAGGTTGTCAAGTCCATGTGCTTCATTCACTGATTCAAGTTTGTCAAGTCCATGTGCTTCATTTGTTAATTTAGGTTTGTCAAGTCCATGTACTTCATTCACTTTTACTTATAAATTTTCATAAGTAAAGTCATGTCAAAAACTTGACTGGGTCAAGAAAATGTGAATCAGGGTTGTGAATTTCAATCACTTCTACTTATAAAGTTTCATAGTAGAGCCATGTCGAGAATCCAACTGAGTCAAGATAGTGAAAATTGGGTATGTGAACTTCATTTTCTTCAACTTATAAAGTTTCAAAAGTAAATCAATGATGAGAACCTAACTGGGTCAAGGCAGTGTGAATCAGGTTCATGAACTCGAAGTGCTTCTACTTATAAAGATTCACAAGTAAATCATTGTATAGAACTCGACTGGATCAAGGAGTGAATTGGATTTATCAAGTGACTTAACTTTTTTTTTTGTTTTATAAGTCAAGCGGTGTTAAGGACTCGAATTGGTCTAGTGGAGTTGATCGGGTTTCTAGAATGTCTTTACTTCTTTCAATCTAATAAGAAAAGCAATGAGATAACCCAAAGTATGCAAGTGTCAAGAACCCAAATTAGTCAATTGTTTCAAATAAAATGTCATGGAGAATTCTTTCAAAATTTTGATTAAGTCTTGTTGGACAAAATGTCCACAACAACATTTTTAAAGGGTAAGTGGACCATTGCAAAAGTTCCAAAGGGAAAGTGGACCATTGAAAAAAGTTTAAAGGGATCTTTTCAAAAAGTATGAAGGGTATGTGTATCCTTATAGAAAAGTTGAAGGCTAGTTTTTGAAAAGGCTGAAGGGTATGTAGACCCTTACAAAAAAGCCAAAGGGTAGTTTTTGAAAAATCCAAAGGGTATGTGGACCCTTAAAGAAAATTTGAAGGGCACTTAGACAATCCTTCGGGTAAATTATCTACAACAATTCCTTCAAGAAAATTTTCCAGGGAAATTGTCTCGAAAAGCCCTTGACAAAAAGCCCGCAACAAATTGTTCAAAGAGAAAGGTCACTTACAACTTTGTCGAAGGATAAAGTGTGGAATTATTATAGGGCATTCTCAAAGGGACAAGACATGTTAAATATTGAGCAAGTATACAATGATCAACGGTGCAAAATCATTACAAGAATGTTGAAGAAAATGAGATCACATCAACATGCCAGTGTTTAACAATACAATAGAAAGGGCAAAGGTCGAGCATATTGAATATAATCAAAAGGAGTGAAGTTGATCCTATAATATAGGAAAGGTAGAGATGGGAAAATGAGCTCAATGGTTAAAGATGGTATGAAGAAAGGAATCAAAGGCTTGCATTCAATTTTCTCTAACGATCAAGTGTAAAAAAGACAAAAACTAGTTATAGCTACATAGAGCTCAAGATTAATTGATCTAATCAATAGATGGTTAAGAAAATGGCATAGTAATGACTTGAATTTTGTATTTACCAAAGATAGTAAAGAGACCTAAACATAATAGTAGAGAACATGAACCAAGACATAGGAAAGTGTATTATGTCAATGATGCATTGAATGAGAACTAGAAAAAGAGTTGTGAAGTGTGAAAGCAAAGTGGAAATGTAAAAGCCTAAAAATTAATGTATATACATGACATCATATTCATTGTGTAGGAGATATTGTCATTGTAATTGAGAGAGTATTGTAAAACAACTTGAAGAGTATCACTTTGAAATGTATGCAGACACAGAGTGAAAGACAGAGCAATAGAGAGTGAGGTAGAGAGGAAGAAAGAGCACACAGAGATTGAGTAGAGAGTGAGCAGTTATAGACTAGACTTGTAACAAATAAATTGATCTGGATTCATTTGTGAATCCATCTTATATTTTGAATTTGTAGCTTCATAGTTTTGATTGGTTGGTGCCTTCAAAAAATTGAGTTGGTGCTCAGTTAGGGGATTAGTATCTCCTTAGGGAGTGGGTGCTTTCTTGGAGTGGGTGCTTATTTAAAGTGGGTGATCTTGAATGTAACAAGTGAGGTTACCCATTGAGGCATTTAATAGTGAGGCTGGATTAGAACAGTAGATTCTATCTGCCATTTTCACTGTGTTTTTCCCTTTGGGTTTTCCACGTAAAAATCTTGAGTAATGTGTTTTTGTGTGTATGTGTAATCTCTACATTTGTTCTTTGACTTGCATATGAATTTTTATTTCCCCTAAAAGGTTTAAAATAACTAGTTTTAGTTGATCTACTGATACACCCCCCCCTCTCAGTAGATAGTTGTGTTTAACACATTTGTTAGTTTCAAACCAAATAACTAGTATCAAACTAGTTCAAAAGAGGTTAACCAATATCAAACTAGTTCAAAAGTGGTTAGCCAATTATTTTATGTAGAGGTCATATAAGTGTTCAAAACACTTCATCAACCACATAAAATGATATAATAAAGATAAATATGATATAAATATAGGAAATACAATAAATAAAGTTCCACCTACATGTGGGAAAAGGGAAGATGAATGAAAGTACATTGAAACAAGAAATGACAAGGGAAATGGATAGATAAATATGTGATTTTAACTCACCTAGATTCTAACAAGGCCTAAAAATTAAAAAAAAGAGGGTCCTAGAATAGATTAAAAAAACTCCAAACAAGAGACAATGACCAAAATCATAAAAAATGAAGACAATAGGATAAAAATCATAAGACATGATTGTGAAAGTTCTCCTAAAATTGATCAACCTATTACAAAAGTGGTTATGTAGATCCCTATGGCCTAAGACCTTCTAAACGTTTCATTAACAAGTGAAGCCTAGAAAACTATTTCTAATAAGCAAATGGATACGCACAAATGTCTAATATTCTCTTTGTAGCTAGCGCTAAAGTCTACACTAAGATAACATTAAAAAATTGTTTTGATTTAGAGACCTCCCTCAGTCAACTCATGTCTTACTATTATAATAAGGGTACATTTTGGCACTCAGCACTCATGCATGTCAATAATAAATAATGTGTATCTAGTTCCCACCCTTGATATTATGAGACACATTTTTGGAAAATAAAATTATATACTTATTCACTAAAGCCTTATTTTAGTACAAGTATGCAGAAAAGGAAAAAAATAAAAATAATAACTAAATGTCATCCTTGATATAATTTAAACAATTATGTGATGTAGTATTTTGATACTTTATTGTAAATGTATTAGGGTGCTTGTGTATATATAGACTTATTAAATTCAAATTAGGACCTGTTAGAAAACAATCCAACCACATCTAAGAGGGAAAACTAAAAAATAGGCATGATAAATCATGAGAATCATGAGTGAAAAGGGCCAACGGACCCATAACTTGCTTGACCACTTTCGTATAGTATGATAGTACTCAAGACCACTTTCAAAATATTGTGAAATTGACCAAGATAGGAAAAACCTCTAAAATAGAACTAAATGAATTGTACAATATATGGGTTAATTCTAAAGTAAAAAATGACATATCAAGAAACATTTAGAAATTAATAAAGACAAGAGAAGGCAATATGGGGACAACCAAAAAGGTAAATGCACCTATAAGAGCTGTATCTAAATTAATGATATATCTACATGAAAATGACTAAGATGGGAAAATGTTATGCCCCCAACCTATCACATGTATTGGTATAGGAATAACTGACTTATGGATTATTTATACCTCTTTGATGTTATGTCACATTTATCTATGCATTCATTTGGTTAGTAGGTTGGCCTATGGAGTAATTGTGGCCTAGGTAGACTATATATAGGAGATAGTGGGTAGTTGTTTATCATCACATTGAAAATTTTTCTCTTATTGAAGCTTGTGCAAGTTACCTCCTTGAAGTGGATTGTCTTTTATTCATATATTCTAGTATAATGCAGTCATATTATGATCTATTATTATTATTCTACTTTATTATTGAATTAATTTCATTACAAGTGGTATTAGAGCTACAATTTGGGCTATCTTATGGGAGAAACCCTAATTTTAGAGATTTGTTTATATCTTTCAATCTGCTAAAAAATTCTTGCAATTTTTTATTAAATTTTGGGAATCGGTCAAGCACATCACAAAAAAAAGCATTTGGAGATCAGTTTTGTGTGAGTTATTTTTATTTTAATGGTTTTCATAAATCTACTTTATAGTGCACAATTCAAGTAATGTTTCTAGGTTCTTTACATTTGTGGAAATCTTTAAAAAAAAAGCTAGGGTATGTTCTTTGTATTTTCTGATTTGAGGCCTACATAAGTACAAAACCACTTGTTCAAAGTTGGGTTAAAAGTGATAATTAGGATTGACATTGTCAAGCCCTTTTGTGGTAGGACCACAAACTAGGGGCCGAGGAAAGGGTACCAAAACTCCAACTAAAACTCCTTAAAAGGAAGAGATGGAGTTAGAAGCGGGAGGTATTATATCTTTTGTACTAGGGTTCTTTGAGATAAATCATAAAGTGAGCCAACTTGATTATAGTGTGCAAAAAATTCAAAGTGATATGCAAGGCATACAATCTAATATGAAATTTTTACAATTTAGTTTGTAAAATATCATGATGGATTTACAAAATAATCAACCAAATCATCTAGTTATCACTATTACACAACACCACCAGGGTGGATCTCCCAACCAACCTAATACAAATCTAAGTACCTTGCCATAGAGGAACCTATTACCAAAGTTAGATATGCATAAATTTGGTGTAAACGATCCACTTTATTAGATTAACCAAATGGAGATTTTTTGGATCTACATCAGATCCCATGTGGATAGAAGGTTACCATGGCATCCTTATGTCTATAACCTAAATAATTCATTTAGTATCGATTGTTGTGTGCTCAAATAAAAAGATGACTCTCAGTGCCACCTGGTTAGTTTTTAAAAAGGAGCTACAATTACACTATAACAATAGTGTGGTATATAATTACTTCAACCAACTGGAAAAATTATGATAGATTGGCTCAATCAAGGATTATATTCATCTTTTTCAAAACCTATCTTTATATGTGGAGATAATTTCTAATGAGAACTTGAATGACATGTTTTAGGTTGGCCTCAAGGACCACATTCAACATGAGGTATGAATGTTTAATCCAATTAAGGTTTCTAATTCTATTATTAAGGTACGTAAGGCTAAGGAAAAATTCATACCCAACAAGAAGTAACCATTCACTCACTTTAGAGATCATATCATATCGACACCATCATTTCTTCCACCTACCATATTGATCCGATGATAAATTGAAGAGAAGTGTACAAAAGGATTATGTTTCATTTGTGACAGCAAGTGGAGCAAAATAGATAGATGTGATGAGAAGAAGTTATTCTACATTGAGGGATATATTGAAGATGATGAAGAGGATGATGCATTTAATGATGATGAGAATAAATAGAGGAGTTACCTAAATATTCCCAACCTACAATCTCTTTTCATGCAATTTTAGGTATTAGCTTTCCTCAAACACTTAAGGTGGTGGCTTTCCTCAAGAAATAGAAGGTGACAGTGTTGATTGACTCAAGGATCACACATAATTTCAACAATTATAAGTTGGCCACTCAATTAAACTATTTCACTTACCTAACACTAAAATTTTAGGTCATGATTGCAGATGGTGGCATAGTCAATTATTTAATGAAATTTCATAGTGTCAAGCTTGTTATGTGTGAGTATAATCTAGATTATCCTATGTTTTATATTCCCATGGGTGGTGTAGACATTGTTTTTAGATTCCAATGGCTCACAATGTTGGATATAATTAAGATGAACTTCCAATAACTATTTATGTGCTTTCATTTTAAAGGAAATAAAATTGAACTATGGGGATTATGGATAAAATCTCCACAATTGGTTAGTTCACATTAGATGACAAAAATGCTAAAAAGGGGGTAGAAGGATTTAAGCATGATTATGATCCATATAAATTCAACCCACAAAGGCATATACACATCATGCTCTACAAATGATTCTTGATTACCATCCATCAATTTTTGGGGCCATGCCAACATAACTACCACAAAAAAGAGAACATGATCATGCCACTCAATTATTTCTAGGGAGTTAAGAACCAAATATCAAACCATATAGATATCCATATGCATAGAAAAGTGAAATTGAAAAGATGGTCCATGATATGCTGGAGGTAGGGATCATCAAGCACAACCATAGTGCATATTCATCACCAATGGTCATAATGCATAAGGATGAGACATGGAGGATGTGCCCAGATTATAAGGAACTCAATAAGTACACCATCAAATATAAGTTTCTTATTCCAATAATTTATGATCTACTTAATGAGTTACGTGGTGCTATTTATTTCACAAAATTTGATCTTCATTCGAGGTACCATAAAATTAGAATCAAGGATTAAGATGTTCATAAAATTGCTTTTAGAACTCATGATGGCCATTATGAGTTTTTGGGAATGCCCTTTGGTCTTAAAAATGCATCATCTACTTTTTAGAGCTTGATGAACACTATTTTTAGGCATTTTTTAAGGAAGTTTGTGTTGATTTTATTTGATGACATATTGATTCATAGTAAGACATGGGAAGCACACTTGCAACATGTGAAATAGGTGTTGATATTTTTGGAGTAGCATCAGCTTTATGAGAAGCCATCTAAATGTGCTTTTAGAGTACAAGAGGTAGATTACCTGGGTCACATTGTATCCCATGAAAGTGTCAAAATTGATATTTAGAAGATCATAGCTATAATGGAATGGCCAATGCCTAAAACTGTCAAAAACCTCAAAATATTCTTAGGACTAACAAGTTACTATCAAATATTTGTGAAAGGTTATGGTAGCATAGTAGCTCCACTCACTACATTGCTTAATAAGGATGCCTTCCACTAAAATGATGTAGACACTAAATCATTTAATCAACTAAAAGTATCTATGTGCACCACCCTAGTTTTGGCTACTCTAGACTTCTTAAAGGCATTCATTGTTAAATGTGATACTTTTAAATCAGAGTTGGGAGCAATACTAATACATGAAGGAATACCCCTTGCATTTGAGAGTCATAAATTCAAAGGTAAGAATCTACAAAAACCTATTTATGAGAAATAAATGATGGTTATTATACATTTATTCAAACAATGGAGGTCATATTTGATGGGTAGACACTTTAAGGTGAAAATGGATCATGATAGTCTCAAATAATTTTTAGATCAAATATTATCATCTAAGAAACAACATAAGTTGGTAAAAAAAATTGGGTTATGATTTTGAAATCATATACAATAAGGGTAAAGATAATATATGCTATGTACCTAGGGATATGATATATTATTGTATATGGGTTGATGGAGATGTCGACATGTGGCACACATCCCCTTAGTTAGTTATATGGGTACAATATATTAGGATAATAGAGTAACTTGTGGAAGTAGTACATTGGGTAATGGTCAGCCTACACTAGGATTAGGAGGTTACCCATCCATGGGTTAGATAGATATATATATATATAGGAGATGATTATCATGGTAAATAAATCAAGTAAGCATTGAGTCTTCTATTGTAAGAGGATATTGGAGGTTGTCCCCTCGAAGAGACATTGTGGAGTTATTCCTTCCTAAAGGAGTATTATATGGTGTTTCCCTACCTTAAGGGTATTTTTGCATATATTAAATATCAAGATCATATCAAGTGGTATAATGTTATTTACCTAGGGATATGATATATTATTGTATATGGGTAACCTCCTAATCCTAGTGTAGGTCGACCATTACCCAATGTACTACTTCCACAAGTTACTCTATTATCCTAATATTTGTACCCATATAACTAACTAAGGGGATGTGTGCCACATGTCGGCATCTCCATCAACCCATATACAATAATATATCATATCCCTAGGTACATAGCAATATAGTATCATATGCACTATCTAGATGGGATACATCCACAAAAGCATTACTTTGTTCAATGTCCATGTTGCAAGTAGATTGGGTGGGTGAATTCAGGTTAGAATGAGAGTAGGAAAAGGATACACAAGTTATAGTTTATAATATATATCAAGTTTTTATAACCTCTAAAATTTTTGAATAGAAAGGTAATACCCTATGGCATAGGGATAGGTTATGCTTGTGCACAGATTTAGAGTTGAAGCATAAGAATCTTGTAGATTTACATGCATCTTCAATTGAGGGACACTCTGGGTTCTTAAAAAATTATCATATAATAAATTGAGAAGTATTTTGGGAAGGATTCAATGGA